>NW_004625072.1:0-33771 GCF_000247695.1 Heterocephalus glaber
AAGAGAGAGAGAGAGAGAGAGAGAGAGAGAGAGAGAGAGAGAGAAACTGAGATAGCAACAAGGAGAGCAGAGAGAGGGAAGGAAAGGAAGGAAGGAGGAGAGCCAGAGAAGAGGGGAAGAAGGAAAGAAGGAAGGAAGAATGGAAGAGGAAAGGCAGGAAGGAGGAAAACAAGAAAGGAGGGATGGAAAGAAAGAAAGAAGGAGAGATTTAAAGAAATAAGGCATACAAAAGGGGAAGGAAGGAAAGAAAAAAAGGAGCGATGATACCAGCAATTCAACTGTGAACAACTGATCAAGTAAATGCAATCCTAGGCTATAGATTTATTACTAATGAAATTTAAAGTATTTTTGTATAAATGTGCAATTTTTTCTTTATTTGAAAATATAAATAATCTGAGTCCAAGCAGCCTTGAAAAAGATTAATGTTGGAACATTTACCCAGCCTGAGATTTCTTAGAGCAAAGCTGAAATGATCAAGACTGAGGTACTGGCTGGAGATAGACATTCTGTTCAGTGCAGTGCAGTAGTATTAAGCACAGATCCAATCATGATTACTCAGTTGATTTTTTACATAACTGTGGCTAATGCATGTTTTCCCATCATTTTTAAGGGTGGGTGAAGAAGAATTCTTTGTCATTTAGGGTTATTTAATTCAAATACTAGTTCTGACATTCCCCATAGAGTCATAGCCCACAGCATTTCTAAAATGTGTCTGAACTCTGGAACTTTCATACTTTCTCTCCTTTGCCATTGCTTCTCTTTCAAGGTGTTCTCAACACAGCAATTAATTTCCTTTTCCTCTCTAACATAGTGTGTCCTCAAAATTAATTTAAAAATATAAAAAACACTAGCAATTGTCACAATTATTCCACTACTTCAGATTCAACTTGCTTATTTATATGTTGAGAAATTGTTCACCAGATCTGGGGATTCAAACCCACCTGATATTGAAGCACATCCAGAGAAATGAAGCAAGTACTTGGTGATCTCCTTTGTCTATTACTGGAAACTAAGAGTGTCTGTGTTTACTGTAATCATGTACAGACTTTAGATATACTACACAAAGAAGAAGTCTGTATGTCCATCTCATCTGAGTGACCTGTATTTTAGTTAATCTTTAATAACAATCTCTCTGTTCTGGTTTAGATCTTGGATGCCCTCTTAGGGCCTCCTGTATTCTTGTGGGGCCTTTGGAAGGTGATGGAGTCATGGTCCTTACTTGCAGCTAGGAGTCTGGTCACAGGGCACATGACCTGGAGGGGTAAATATTCCTTTCTGGCTGCTCTCTTCTCCTCTGCTTCCTAAGCTCCATGACATGTGCAGCTTTTCCTCAACTGTGCCCCTCTGCTACCCTGTTCCTGCCTTGGAGCAGGCTCACCATGAGCTGAAACTGTGAATCATAATAAACTTCCTCCTTTGTGCTGTCAGGTATTTTGTCCCAGCAATGAGGAGAGTGAGACTCTCCTGATATATGTAGTCCTGCAGAACTGTACACTGTTGATGTCTACTCCAAATACTTATGACATGTACATTTCTTATCACTTTCAATAATAACTGTTTCAATAAGGACACAGTTTGGACATTTTCACATCACAGGCTTTAAATCTGAACAAATTACAAGTGTAATGAAACTGAATTACAAGGATTCCATTTGGTACATCCGGAAATTATACCTTGTGATTTTACACATTATAATTTATCCTTTATGCTGATTGATTGCAACATAAAAGAGGTTATACTGAAAAATGAGACACCTGGTCAGAGCTCACCATAGAGGGCACAGCTCAGCTCCAGACTGTAGGAAATGGCCTCTCCCACCTGGACAGAGGGTGAGAGGACACACAGAGAAAAACAATGTGATTTCCATGTTGCTCTTGCTATTAGGCCTTGTCCCACAGTGGAATTCTCAAGGAAATACTGGTTTGCAGTCCAGATGCCCCCACAAGGAGGCAGAAATACTATGTGTGCATGTGTGTATGTGTGTGTGTGTGTGTCTAGTTGTGTAGGGATTTATCTTATTGTTTTTGCTACTAGAAGGTGCTACCTTGTTTTGTTAGGTTCTCTCATAGGTTTGTTTTGTGTGGTTTTCTGTCATTTTATCAGATACAAATATCTGATAGTATATTAATTGGGCTCAAACTCCCTATAATTTTTATTACTTTCCATTATTTTCCCTCCCCTTCTCTATTTTATTCTTTCTCTTCTCATAATCACTTATAGGGATACAGGACTCTAGGCAGGGAAAGAATGAAAGAAGGGCTGCATTATGCTTTATTAGAGAAATTAGTAGGAAATCTTACTCAAAGTGGCTTTGTTCTCTATAGTTAGATTCAGTGGCTAATCCTGAGGTGAAATGTCACAACTTTACCAGAGGAATTTCTTAGGAAGGATTGAAAGGACACAGGTACAGAAGGAGAGAGAAAGCAGACCTACAAAAGCAACAGAGAGTGCAATGAGAATAAGAATGTACCACTAAGGATGGAATGCTCTCTAAGGAAGAGACTAATCAGAGAAGGTGCTGACAGGCAAAGGAGGAAGGTACAGTAGAAGAGCCCACACTTTCAATAAAATGCAGAGGGGACATGGAGGGGGGCACTACCTAAAGTGAGAGAAAACAGTCATTTAGTTTATAAAATACAAGCATAGGGTCACTGTGTTACCACACTAGGTACTAACTCTAAACCCCTCGCTAACTCTAAAACTCCCCTGCAACACCACACCTTCTTATTCATCACACAGGGCAGGATGGAGTCCAAAAAAGCCTCCCACAAGGAGTCTGCAGGTAGGTCAGGGTGCCTGGCTCAGGATCCTGGAACCTGAGATCCAGCCAATGACAGGCTAGGAAACACACTGTGCCCTGTACAGGTGCTGTGGCCTGGGAGGGAGGGTCCCTACCCTAATTATCACTTTCACTTTAATTATCACTTTTCTAATTAAAGAAGACCAGGGACAGAGATCTGCATCTGCCCATCTTTTTCCAGACCCTGCATTCTCTCCAGGGAAACTCATTTCTGTCTGCTTTCTTTTTCTTCCTTCCTACAAATAAAGCATCTTCCTTTCTTTAACCTCTTCCCTCTAATTCATTATTGGTCCTGAGTTTTTGATCAGGCTGGCTGCCAACCCTGGGTATGACACTCTTATAATAGAACCATGCATTTACTTACAATATATTTCATGATAAAAATTTTGCCATCCTATCAATGATAATGTCAGTAATAATATTAATATATATATGTCTCGAAACTTCATCTACACTCATTCAACAACAACAAAACAAAACAAAGAACAATCCTGACAGAACACTATTGAGTGTAAACATTATTCTTTGCAAATTTAAATAATTATGTGACATATTAAAAGTAAATAAAGTTTAACTACAACTCAGAGTATCATGAGGGAATGTTTCTGCTCTGCTCTGTGGAACTTCCAAGGGAAGATTGGAAATTTTGTGCTCATTTTCTCTTAGAACATCCGTCCTTGGCTGTGTGCCCAGTAATTTTCCTTGGATTTGGGCCCAGAGGGTGACCACATCCTGCAGGGCCCTGCGTGCTCTGTGATGGGCTCAGCACACAGTGCTCAGTTAAATGCATGCTTGCTCACTGGAACTCTTTTCAGAGACTTCCTGGCTAAGTGTCCATTTGATCAAGGCCTGAACAAATCTGCTGGGGTGATTTAATTTAACTGATAATTTAAAAAAGAATGCACAAAAAGATAACAATGATTATATCAAAAAATATAAAAATATTTTGTACCAAGGAAAAGAAAAATCACGGAATGTCTCTGGTTCTTACATTATTATATTTTCTGTCAGAAAAAAATTTGTAATTTTCAAATTTCTAGATAGAGTCTACGGGAAAAAGTGGTCTTCACCAACCTTGACTGACAGTAAGTATCAATTTTAGAAGTGCAGTGTTTCACAAAAGATACAATGTGATATATGTACATTTAAAACTTATGAAATTAATATTAATGTATTCAAAGCAAGAATAGAGAGATGATTGAATTGTAATCAGCACTGCAAAATGTAACCCTAAAGCTTAGGTTTTCTTTTTCTTTTATATAAAAGTGTCTTCATGGGATTAATATGAGAAAATGGAAAAATAGGAACAAAATCTTTGTAAATAGGGAGGAATGGAGGGTTTAAAGGGAGGGCTCAGCAAGGTGAAAATAAGAACCAAGAGAGATTATGTAAAGGTGCAAATTTCCAATGATGAATGTCATTATATTGTATGCCTAAAATGTACCAATAATTAGAATGAATAATTGATAATGCAAAATAGGAAGAAAAGGTCCAAAGGGGTAGGGGTAATGGGAGGGGCAAGAGAAAGGAAAGAAGGGAAAGGAAAAATGATGAGAAGTGGAAAAAATGGAAATAATTAGGGAAGGGTGGAGGGCGTGAAGGGAGGGCTAGGAATGGGGAAAAATAAGAACCAAGATGAAAAAAAAAAAAAAAAAGAACCAAGATGCATTATGTAAAGGTACAATTCCCAATGAGAAATGTAATTGTGCTGTATACCTAAAATGTACCAATAAAAGAATTTAACCAAAAAAAAAAAAAAAAGTGTCTTCCTAAGGCCAAAAACATAAACAGTCTGCCCCAGGAATGTGAAGCAGCAGGCTATTTCTTAAAATGTCTTGGGCCAGGGATTTAGCTCAGTTGTTCCACTGCCTTGCTTGAAAATGCAAGGTCCCAACTTCAATCCCTGGTGCCAAAAAAAAAAAAAGTCTTAATGTTTAAAAAGTTTCTTTAACCCCTCAGTCTTGATAGCTATGTTCAGCAATTCATTACTATATGCAGTTTATAATATGAGTTGGCCTCATCTAAGTTTCCTAAAATGTGAAATTGTTTTGTAATTTAAGCCCAATAGGAACTAAATGAGAATGAAAGGTAAACTGAAGTTATTTTTCTTATAGTTCATTACATATCCTTGCTTAAGTTTGCAAAAACAAGTTATAAATAGGAATAGAGGATTTTTAGCAATTTCTCGGGAGGCAAAATAACTAAAGTTCTTTTCTGTGTCCTTCTTGTGATCTAAAAATCTGTGGGTAACAGTGACTAGGGCATAAACCTGGATTAAATGTGTTAATAAGGAAAACATTTAGGGTGTATCATATTAAAGCTAATTCTATAGGACGTTCCTTTTTATCATGTCAAAAGCAAATGACAATATCCTTCTCTATCTGACATTTGAATTTTTTTGTTCCTATTCAATAATTTTTTTCCATTGGAAAGAGGAGTAAACTAAATAAAATAACAGCTGGGTCAATCATACAAATGAAACCTGTTTTCAGTCACTCAAGCTAAGTATGGAATTGGATTTCTCAATAGTTTAAAACACTGCACCATGAGTAGAAGGAACTCAACCAGTGTGGCTGACTTCATCCTCATGGGGCTGACAGACTCTGCAGAGACACAGCTGGTCCTCTCCATGCTCTTTCTCCTGATTTACCTGATCACAGTGCTGGGGAATGCGGGGATGATACTGATCATTCACCTGGATCCCTAGCTTCACACCTCTATGTACTTTTTTCTCACTCACCTCTCATTTCTTGACCTCAGCTACTCAAATGTCATCACCCCTAAAACCTTACAGAACTTACTGACTTCCAACAAGAGCATCTCCTTCCAGGGCTGCTTCACCCAGATGTTCTTTTTTATCCTCTTGGCTGGCACTGAATGTTTCCTTCTCTCCTCAATGGCCTATGATCACTATGTAGCCATCTGCAGCCCCCTGCACTATTCAGTCATTATGTCCACAAGGCTGTGCTGCACCCTGCTCAGTAGCTCCTATGTTATTGGGTTTGTGGATTCCACTATGTGTGTGGTTTTCATGAGCAGACTGCATTTCTGCAAGTCTAATGTCATCCAGCACTTTTTCTGTGACACATTCCCAATTTTAGCCCTGTCCTGCAGTGACACACTTGAGGTTGAACTCATTATATTCATTGGTGCTGGCTCCACCCTAGTGCTGTCCCTCCTCACCATATCTGGATGCTATGTGTCCATCCTCTCCACTATCCTGAAAATTAATTCTACTGCTGGAAAGAAAAAAGCCTTCTCCACCTGTGCCTCCCATGTCTTGGGTGTCACCATCTTTTACAGCACTACAATTTTTGCTTACCTAAAACCTAAGTCATTCTACTCCTTGGGAAAGGATCAGGTGGCTTCTGTGTTTTACACAGTTGTGATCCCCATGCCGAACCCTCTCATTTACAGTCTCAGAAACAAAGAGGTGAAAAATGCTGCTGTTAGGGTTCTGCAGAAGAGAGAGGGCTGCAGGCAGTTAATATCATGCTGGTGCTAATCATTTACACTTGTTTTTTTCTTTTTTTAATGGGAAAATTTTTAATCTGTTTTTCAAACAAGAACTGTGGTTTCATTTACTGTTTATTTTTTGTTTTTGTTTGTTTGGTTGGTTTTTTGCTCTCCAGCTGTTCTTTCCTTAAGTATGATAGAGGCCGTTTCCTTGCATAGATTTTTAGATATTTATATTTCATCTGGCAATCATTAAATATGTGTTAATCTGTGAGTAAATACAGATGTCTTGAAGGCAACTAATCTGCAAAACAAAAAAATGTTTGTCATATTGAAAATGACATCATACCTTATTCATTCATGATTCAATTTTAGAGAATTTTATGTTACCCACTCTGCTTATAATAGAGATTAATAGCAGCAATATTTTGAGAAATTGCTCTAAATAAAGAATTGGGCATTTAGATTGTAGCCCTGCCACCTTTCTATCATGTAGCCAAATTAATTCAGTGGAATTCTCACAGTCCATATTTTCAACCGCACAAGATATATGATAATCCCATGCCCATGTGGTCAGAAGGTGGTTGCAGGTATTGAGGGGAATAACAATGAATACTGGGTATTATCACCAGATGCCTTGCATTACTATATTTAATACATAATACTTTTTAAATAATATTTCCTCATGTCTTTGATTATTTATTAATTTAATATATGAACATATTACCTAAAAAGGAAAAAAACAGAAGCCAAGATTTCCCAATTTTGGATTCAGAATAAAGTTAAATGTTTAATTAGAATGAAGTTATGTGAAAGTAATATGTTCTAATGTTGAAGATGAGTTGGAAAATGATAATTACTAGAGAAAAGAAAATGCTGTATTAATTATTGATAGTCCTATGCATGTTTTCCTATTTAAGTGGTTATGAATATATGCCTATATATTTAATATAGGTTTACTGTAATTTCTTGTATAGTATTTGCTGCTTTCTTTGTGTACTTTAAAGTTTTATATCCCAAAATTTGTGTAATTATATCATGCAAGATTAACAAGTTTTCATATTTGATCCATATTTAGACACATTGAAAGTGCTCTGATACATTTATAAGATGTAGTTTTTTCTTACATTCATTTTAATGTATTTCAGTGAGTTAGAATATTTATACTATTGACTTTTGTTTGCAAATCTGTCAATAGATTCTCTGACTTGGAAAGCAGTATTTAAATTGAATAAATTCCAAAATTTTAATTTGAATTAGTGTTATTTTATTTTCTTTATGAAATAGGATATAAGGATTTATATCATGGTACTAAACAAGAACAAGATAAATCTCTTGAACATGAGAAATATTTAAACTATTTGCTATGTAAGATCTCATGCCCTCTTTCATGGGGCCAGGTCAGTGTGCTATGGAGTATAAATATGATTTTTTAAAAGGCCATAGTGCAGCAGAGCAAAATACAAATACCTGGTTTTGCTTCCTAATAATTAATGGCTAGATGGCACAACTGCTATTATACTTTACTAAAGCAGCAGTCATTGAAATGTATGCATTGTTCAATGTTTTGTACAGTTGCTAATAGAAGACACTGTGCTTGGCATTGGGGCCTAAAGCTTCAAAGCCACAAATTTGAACTTAGATACAGAAAATGAACTTGGTAAAGGAAAGAATAAGTTATCAGATGATGAATGATGACAGGCAGGGAAATTGTATTAGGAAACAGTTTTCCTAGTGTGATGAAACATTTAGGGGTAGACACACTCAACACAAAACAATATTCATGGCTATCATCTGAATTTATTATTGTTTCATACTCACCCTGTTGCTCAGATTACTTTTGGTTAGGCTGTGTTTGGCAGGTAACTCAGTGCTCTGGTCCTCCTATCTTTTGGCTCTGTTATCTTCTCCCACATAGTCAGAGGGAGTTCATCCAATATTCAGTGTGAAGCATGGGTGAGAATTTGTTTTACAAAGGAAAAACCATTATGCAGAATTTATTCATAGGAATGCTTTTCATAAAATACTTTATTAAATAGGTAATTAATCACATTACTTATTCTAATGTACCTTTAAAGAACATTGCTTTTTAATCATCAAATTCATTAGCACAATAATTTTATAATATATTTTACTTTCTATTTTGATTTTTGTGAGCTCTTAGTGATATCCTTATTTTATTCTTGATATTCTATTGGTTGTTCACCATGCAGTAATGACCTTTGTCATTGTTTACATCTTGCTGCCAAACTTTGCACAAAGTGAACAATTTCATGGGTCCACATATCCTTGGAAGGGACTTGTCTTTGGAATTTAGATTGCATTAATGAATGTGAATTCAAATTTGAGAAAGGATCACTGGAAATTATGATTTTGTAGATTAACTGGATTTTAAAACAAGGTTAGTGGAAGTTTTATCGTAGGTTTTTACAACTTATGTGCAAATGGAACCTCTCTTACCCATTGTTATTGTTTTGAGAATCTCTTCTATGTATAACACCACAATTACCAGTGCACTATCCACTTCTGAATTTTGAATATGTAATGGTACCTCAACTTAGCCCTTTTCTAACTGATCCTATCCACTCTGTTCTCCCACTGCTATATTGTTTCATTGCTCATTCCTTATTCATTTGTTCTTTCAGGTTCCCTCCATCCTTCCTGCCTCTATTTCCTTGTTGTCTCTGTTCCTATCTTCCTTTCTCCCTTTCTTCTTTCCTTCCTTCCTTTTTCTTATATTTTTGGGCCTGTATTCTATTAACTCAACCCAAAATGTGCAATGTCCTAATCACTGCAATGACTTATCAAATCCAATAGAAATCATTTCTACAAAGTATTTTGTATGCATTAATATAATATCGCTGTTATTTCTGTCACTGAGTTAATGAAGATCTTCAATACTATAGTGAAAATATCAGGCAATTCCTTCATTTCTTTATGCAAAGTAAACTTAAAAACCTGAGCTCAATTGCTAGGCAACTTAATTTGTAATTTGGACATCATTCTATTCAGCTATGTGACATTGAGGCAAGCTTTTAAAATTTCTGCATACAGTTTTCTCATGTGGGATACAATGAAATAGTGCAACAGCTTCATGCAGATATAACCACAGAAAGTGTAGGCATGAATAAAATTGTCCAGTAGTTAGTAAGCTGCATGGATATGCACATTATAACTGCTGCAAGGCAAGCAATTTTCCTTGTCTTAGAATTTCTGGCTAGTTGTGCAAATGTTAAGATGAAGACAATTTATTATGGTGAGTATGCAAATTTATTCTGTAAAATTTCATATGACAATAGGCTAGAAAATAGACAGGCTAAGGCCAGGACACCTCGCAATTCATTTCAGAGGATGGTTAATTGGTGCATATGAACATTGAACATTTTAATCACCCCAGCCCTCCTGGCCTCTCCTTTTTATTTTATTTTATTTTTTTCACTACCAGGAATCAAACTGAATACCTTGAGCTTGCAAGGAAGGCTCAGTGCTACTGTGCTAAATATTGCACTCTCTGTACTTACCTTTACCTGATCCCCTGTTCAAATTTTATTATTTCATATTCTCTCTCTCTCTCTCTCTCTCTCAGACAGGGCCTCACTACACAGTTTAGTTTAGGCTGAGAACTCATGATGGAGGCCACTGGAGATGGTTCTCCTACCCCAGATTCCTGAGTGCTTACCTTTCAGACTCATGTCCCCATGCCTACCTCTATGTTTTCTTCCTCTTTTGTTTTTTGATGGGGAAATCGTTAGATAAGATATCTTGCTATGTCACCTAGGCTGACCTCAAAACTCACTTATCCTTCTGCCTCATTTTCCCATGTGCTGTGATTACCGAAATACACCATTATGCCTTGTTTTACATTTTTGTTGTTGTTGCTCTTCATATTGTTTACATGTTGTGTTTCTCATATAAGAGAACTCATGCACTCATGCATTCAAAGATATTTGTCCAACCCAGCAGACATTCAGCTCTATGAGGAGACTGCAGAACTAGAGGTTCACTTGTTTGGTATATGAGAGAGCTATCAATGAGGTAAAATTCAGATATATGGTATTTGAAAGGAGGCGTAACTGAAGTCCTTCACATTCAAAAACTAAATGCTTGTTCTTTGTGGAGGAGAATTTGCCCTTGCTCATGCTGATAAGAGAGAAAGCTCCCCATATTACAACTGTAACTGCTACCAGAGATAAAGCCTGAGGAGAAGGAAACCTAACTTGAGCCTAGCACATAGGTAGTGGTGCTTCACAGTATTTCCTTGTGCAGTGACACAGGCTAGGGTCTGGAGCCATCTTGGAAGCCCCCTCTCCCTCTGCCTAAGTACAACAAACAAGAGAAGGAATTGTCAACACTCCTGCTGAGAGGTATCTGGAATCACTTTCTCTATTTTTGTAGGTGGAGTAGGAGACCAGACACCTGCCCATTTTCTGGTCTTCAATATTGAACAGTGACATCTGTAAAGACAGAGAGTGAGACCTCCTTAAGACTTAGATTGGATCCCAAAGAAGGGTAGGTGGGATACAAAAGAGTGAAATCAAGGACTGAGAAAAATGGCCTCCAGCCTGGCTGACTGGAGAGCAGACACCAGTCTGGGAAATTCTCCATGGAGTGAAACAGAGAACATGAGCCCAGCTGGTGATAAGCACATCCAGCAAAGTGAAGGGAAAGAGCAGAACACAACAGGACAGGATATAGAAAATGAGGTGTTCTGAACATGGGTGCAGGACAGAGCTCAGACTCAGGGATTTGTGGGAATTGGAATTCTCAGGCTGGGAGCAGGGCTGCAGAGAGGTGTGGTAGGCAAAGAATGTGCAGCTCCTTATCTCATGGAAGACCCTAATGCTCCAGGCCCTCTGTTCTGCTCTAGGTCATCTGAGTAACCAGGGCAGCTCATAGACACTGAGCTTCCAAGCATCCGGGACCCAGGCCTGGGAACTGAGGCACTGGGGCCATGGTCATTACCTGTGCACAGATTATGCAGGCACTGCATCTTCCCCTTTCCCTGGTTCCCAAGGCCAGAGGGGATGAGAGCAGCTGTGGCCCAGACTCCCCAAGGGCAAACCTGGCAGAGCACAGAAGTTGCCACGGAGGGCAGAGCTCAGCTCCAGACTGCAGGAAATGGCTTCTCCCACCTGGACAGAGGCTGAGAAGGAGACATAGGGAAAGACAAGGGGATTTCCATGTTGCTCCTTGTATCAGGCCCTGTCCCACAGTGGAATTCTACAGGAAATACTGGTCTCCAGTTCAGATGCCCCCACAAGAAGGCAGAATCACCATGGGTCATTTTGTAAGAATTATGCTATTATATGTGCTCCTACAGGGTCTTACCTTGTTTTGTTAATTTCTCTCCTGCCAGGGTTGTTTCACAGGCTTTCTAACATTCTAGCACACAGGCATGTGCTATTTCTTTAACTGGATCCACTCTCCCCTACTTCTTTCACTTTTCATTTATACTCCCCTCCTATCTCTTCTATATTCCTCCTCCTCCCATACCTCTTGAATATCCCTTCCCTCCTTTTCTTCTTATATGTAAATGTTCCCTTGGAGGCCTTTCCCCCCAGCCTCCCTACTTCCTCCCTCCTCCATTCTCATCCTAAATTAGGAAAAAATTTGGAGAGATTCTCAAACAAATTATGAATTATATGATGGTGAATAATTTGTTCTTTAGATATTGACATTACTGATGATTATCTGTCTTCATAAAATAGTGTTAAGAATTCAACCTCACAGGAAATTTGTATAACAGGAATGAGCTCTAACTTTGAATGCTTAATAAAATATTTCAGCATTACTCTTATGTTTAACTTTCTTGTTCTTCTCAAGACAACATCTTTCATGACTATATATAACAACACAGGTCTTTTCCTACTAATCATTACCAATTTTATGGTGGTATCCTGGCTAGTTATGTCTTTGTGCTCATTGTTCTTTTATAAAATAAAAAATCAAGTAAACTAAAATGATAAAATATATTACATGAATGTAACCTATAGATGAAACCAGTCAGACAGACAAAACCAGAATGTAGGTTCCACCCCATGCCTGTGTGGCCTCAGGATGCCTATTTATCCTCACAGTTCTGTAAGTGAAGACTAGAGTCCTGTCCAAGGCATGAGACATGAGGGGGCTCTTTAGTAATAGGCTAACATACCTGGTCTTGGCAGAATATATTGGGCCATAAAATTAAGCTGAAATATTCAATGCACTGTAGTATAATAATTATGCAAACTTAAAAGTACATAACTGAATTAGTTTTTCTCCCAAAAGAAAAAAGACTGAAGAAAATTACTCTTACATAAAGTGTAACGAGTCTTCATTTGCTTTATTTTTTAGTATAATATTTTCTACTTTTGCTAATGAATAAGCATTATGTCTATGGCCAAGTCATTCATTTAAGTACAAAACCTTTCAAGGGCAAAAATTTTATTGTTCCATCCTTCATAATGTCACTTGTAAAGAAAGTATGATTCAGGAAATTTCTTCTCTACCTTCCTAGTCAAAAAATTCCTGATTAATGACTCAAATGGAAACATTATTTCTGGCAAGTTTATATAACTATGTGTCAATTTAAAAAGTAAATAAACAAAGTTCAGCAGAAACTTGTAGCATCATATGAGAAGATAAAGTGTTCATTTTCTAAATATGGGACTTCTAAAGGAAAAGACAAAATCTTGTGCTCAGTAATTTTTTGAATTCTTGTCCTTGGAAATGGGCCAAGGAATCTTCCTTGGAAATTGGTCCCTGAGGATGAGCAAAGGCTGCAGTGTTCTGAATGTGCAGTATATGAGGCTGACTAGGAGGAGAGGCACACACTGGTCTGTTTCCATTCACAGATCTCCCCCAGGCTCTTTTCAGAGGAAAATTCGGGGTGACCTTTCCATCTGATCAAGACTGGAACAAAATTTCTAGGGTGATACACTTTTCCTCAGAATAAAAAAATGAATGCAAAACAACATAATGAGAAATTACTCCTATAACAGCAAACAGATTATAATAATTTTCACCTCACTGTTTGGTTACATATTTGATTTTTGAGAATATTTGGTGCTTGACAAATTTCTGAACAGAGAACATTGCAAGACAGTTTTTCAGCACCTTGTGGACACAGTAAGTAACATTCAGAGAACTGGAGGGGATTATACTAGATAAAATAAAGGGGCTTTTGACTGGGCAGGTTAAAAAGAACATTGTTACCAGAGCTGAAGGTCCACACTACCTTCAGCTGCTTCATAAAAGGAGAAGAAAAGTCATTTTTGCACAAAGAAAAGGGATTTTTTACTCCACAGGAGAGACAGAAGCCTCAGCTCCCCCACAAATTTCTGTTTCCCTGTGTTAATTTCTGCCAGGGCTTTTATGTCCAGGTGACTCCAAGCTCCCTCCCTCTCTTTTCCAAGTTAAAGCAGACCTTGACCTCCTGGGGTGGTATCTGAATTTTCTTCTCAGGCAGTCATGATATTTCTGAGACTGAGCATTAATTCTCTGTGCAGTCATTTGAGTGAGGACAGGAAGGGAATTCCTGTTCTGGGCCATAGGAAGCTGGAGAAGAAACCTATTTTTAAAAATCAAAAAGTTTTGAAGAATATTTTTTTCTCTGCTGCGATATCTTCAGGAATTTAATATTAATGTGAGTCACCTAACTCAACAGAAAATTACTTTAATTAGTATACTAAGACTTTTTGAACAAAAGACAATGAATAAGACAGTAAAAATGGTTTTCAGCATGGTCAATTATATATCCTCATTTAGGACTAGTAAAACAAGTCCTGATCAGGAACACAGTATTGCAAGTATGTTCTTTGAAGTCAAAATATCCAGGTAGAATCAGTGGTAATATGTAGCCACTCTTTTTTACATAAATAATATCTTTTCCCTTTTTCAGAAGTAAAGTATGAGGATAAGAGTCCTTATATAATATTTTCCTGCTAATTGAAAGTATTAATAATGGAAAGAGTTTAGATAGTGTCTGCCTCATGCTAAAAACAGGATGGAACCCTCTAATGTAAAAGAAACAAATGTGATTTTATACCGATGTCTGTACATGGTGATTGTATTTTTTCACCCTTTTTCACAATGGTTTTCATCAATTTCTAGGAACACTATGAAAAATACCAAGCCATTCATATAAACCAAAACATTTTTTGAGACAGGGTAATTTTTTAAATTTATTATACAACAGACACAGGCAGCAGAGCACCATGGGTAGATGGAACTCCAGCAGTGTGCCTGGCTTCATCCTCATGGGGTTGACAGACTATGCAGAGACAAAACTGGTCCTCTCTGTGCTCTTTCTCCTGATTTACCTGATCACAGTGGTGGGGAACATGGGGATGATGCTGATCATATGCCTGGATCCCCAGCTTCACACCCCCATGTACTTTTTTCTCACTCACCTGTCATTTCTTGACCTCAGCTACTCAAATGTCATCACCCCTAAAACCTTACAGAACTTACTGACTTCTTCCAAGAGCATCTCCTTCCAGGGCTGCTTCACCCAGATGTTCTTTCTTATAGTGTTTGCTGCTGCTGAATGTTTCCTTCTCTCAACAATGGCCTATGATCGCTATGTAGCTATCTGCAGCCCCCTGTACTATCCAGTCATTATGTCCCCTGGACTGTGCCATGCCCTGGTTGCTGGTTCCTACGTTATTGCTGTTTTGGATTCCACTGTGAATGCAGTTTCCATGAGCCAACTGCACTTCTGCAAATCTAATATCATCCAGCACTTCTTCTGTGACACATCCCCTATTTTAGCCTTGTCCTGCAGTGACACACTTGAGGTTGAAATCATTATATTCATTTGTGCTGGCTCCACTATAGTGCTGTCCCTCATCACCATATCTGGATCCTATGTGTCTATTCTGTCTACTATCCTGAAAATTAATTCCATTGCAGGAAAGAAAAAAGCATTCTCCACATGTGCCTCCCATCTCCTGGGAGTCACCATCTTTTACAGCACTACAATTTTTGCTTACCTAAAACCTAAGTCATCCTATTCCTTGGGAAAGGATCAGGTGGCTTCTGTGTTTTACACAATTGTGATCCCCATGCTGAACCCTCTCATTTACAGTCTCAGAAACAAGGAGGTGAAAGGTGCTGCTGTTAGAGTCCTGAAGAAGAGAGAGGGTTCTGGACAATTAAAGTAACAGTGATGCTTGGTGTTTATGCTTTCCACTTTCCTTTTTTTCTTCTAAGAAATTCCTTGGTCTCATTCTAAAATTAAATTAAATCTTTTTTTTTTTTTTTTTTTGCTTTCCAGCTACTCTTTATTAACAAACATGAATTTGGACATTTTGAGATACTGGTACTTACAAATTCACATTATAATTTGGAGTCATCAAATAAGTGTTATATCTAAGATGTAAAAACTCTGTGTTGTTAAGGAAAACTTTCCAATTTTATAAAGATTTATAAGATTTATAAGATTTTTTCCAATTTTATAAAATATATCAATATAATATATTTCCAAACCTACATTTTGAAATATGTTATAATGAAAAATCACTTAATTGTTCACGTCATTCTGTTCACAGTGATTTTCAGCAGCAATGTTTAGCTCAATTGCTTTCAAGTCAAGATTGCTGCATTTAGATTCAGGATCTGGTATTTCTGTAGGATTTGACAAACAGTAATTTAATGTTATAATAAGGTTCTCTGTGCCCACCTGCCTGATATATTATAATTCCATGTCCCTCTCCTTAGAGGATGGACATAAAACTTTTAGGACAGTGAAGTAAGCGTTGACTATAATCACCAGAAGGCTTGCGTTCCTGTAGCATTTTGACATTATAAACACTACATATTTCTGAACAATACTGCTTTATGTTTTACAAGTCTCTTTTATTCCATTTAATTTACAATCTAACATCAGCTAAAAAATAGGGCAGCAGTTCCCACTTTAGGATTAAGTAATATATTGAAGTAGTCAAGTTACAGGAAAATCATGTATCTTAATGTTAATGACAATGTGAAAAATGATACTATGTAACAGTAATACTGTATCAATTGTTGCCTGTTTTGTACATGTTTTTCTAAATCTGTGGTTATATATATATATATATATATATATATATGCAATTCCTGTCATTTCTTGTATAATCCTTGTGCTGCCTTTATTAAATTTACAGTTAACTATCTAATACATTGTATAATTAAAACATAAGATTATCATGTACTCATTATATGAGAAAAATTATGCCTCTCATTTTATAATGCTTTGAACCTGAAATGTGAATTTATCAGTTTGAAAATTAGTGAGGAATAACAGCTGTTACATGTGTTCCTGTGAGCCATGTGGAGTCCAAACCTTTCAGTGACATGGCAATGAACTTCAGCCACTGGATTTTTTGTCTTTCCCCTGATGTCATCAGCTTTGTAGTGTTCTTTTAAAATAAATTAGCAATTATCATGTATGCTTCATACGTTACACTTTTAAACTAAACCTGTTGCAGAGGAAAGAATTGACAGTGAATTTAAAATATATGGCAGTCCATAAGCTTAGATCAAGAAGCATGATAAAAATCTCCTTATTTTTAAAAATGTTTTATCTCTGCATTTGTAATGGCAGTTTAAAATTTCTCTTTGGTGTCTTAAGGTTATTTGATAATGGACAGCTCCATTTCCCAAGTAGAATATTTTATTTAAACTTGTACAAAATTATTACATGGATTGCTTCACTCCAAACATGTGATTATAAAAATATCACCTTTTTGAAATTGAAGTTATTTTATGTAAAAAAAAATTTCATCATTTTAGGTGTCTAAAGTGCAAAATCTCTATATTAAGAATTAAGATTTATCAGTTTTAATAATTTAAATATATACATTATTTTCAAATCAATTACAAAATTATGCCTATTATTACATCAATATTACTTAAAATCCTATTTTATTTACCTTATATATCTGTGTTTTCTAAGAATCGGTATTTGTAGATACTCCTGGTTGTCTTTCTTTGTGATTAAGGTTTAGAATTTAATAAATATTTATTGTTTGATATATTGTTAGGGCTCTTAATTCATCACATAAAGGTCTTAGTAATTTCATATTGTAAGACCGAGGGCCTTACCAAATGCTCTGAGGAGCTCACTGCAGCCAAGAACACCTGGGAGGGAACACACTGGACAAATTGGAAAAGTAAAACAGACCTTTATTTGTCTGGCCAGACGGCACTCTCCAAGCAACAGGCTTAGAGAGGCCCCCAAGTTCAGGGGGTTGGAAGGTTTTATAGGGACTTCAGGGGTGCTTAGCAACTACAGAAGTGGAATTTTTGTGGTTAGGGGATGGTTAGGGGGGTTGCAGATGTTCTTTACTTAGCAAACAGGATGTTCCTTACACAGAAACAATGGTACATTCCTGGTGTCTTAACAGATAAACAAGTACATCCAGGAAACTCTGTGTCCAGTAGTGAACCTGAAACCCACAGGGACAAGATGGAGGGCCTGTAACAAGATGGCATTACTTGTGCTAAGTCTCATCTGGGTCTTACATTCCCCACTGATTTTATGCAAGCAAGTAATCTTACTTGTGGCTTTCTTCATCAAGAGGTACTGGACAGTACCTAGCCTGTTGGTTTAGAACCATTAGGTGAACAGATCTTACCCGGGCCCTTACATAGGCCATAAGTTTATTAATAATGCATAGGCCAAAAGTCAAAGCTAGTGACAGGATTAACAGGGGTCTGGCAAGGGCAGAAACAAGGGTAGTCAACCAGGGAGACCAGTTAAAAAAAGACTGATACCACCCAGAATTTTCTTTTAATCTGTCATATTTTTCTTGCAAATGTTTGTTCACTGTAGCCAGGGTGTCCCGAATAACTCCTGATTTATTGGGATAACAACAGCACTGTTCTCCTAAGGCTGCACACAGCCCACCTTCTTTCATGAACAGGAGATTGAGACTTCGGCGGTTCTGGAGGACCATTTCCACCAAGGAGTCCACTTGTTTTTCTAGATGAGATACTGATTTAGTGATCAGGCCCAAGTCTATCTTCACCTGTTGAGTTAGGGCCTTAAAGTTGGTATCTTGCACTGCCAGTGCTGCTGCTCCTAGAGCTGCAGATCCTGTAATCCTTCCTATAGCCAGTACTGGGATGAGGGCAGGATGATGCTTTATTCTTATAGGGTGGACTTTCCTGGTCAAATATTCCCATCCCTGTTCTCCACCATATATAAAAACCTGGGGCAAGATATGGACCAGCACACAAACCTCGGGCTCCCTTTGTAGGACAGCAACAGAGAGGCAAGGGGTTATGCCTCCTGGGCATGCCCACCATCAGTTGTGTTTTCCCCTTAGGTAGTTATCAGGTTCTGTAGAAGCTGTTTGGTAAAAGCAAGCACTGTCCAAGTAAGATGAGGTGACCTTAGGGTTTATAACACATGACCCTCTTCCATGTATATCCCCTATTGACAACCTCATCTGTTTCCAATCACAGCCATCTTGGCTGGTTTCAGTGTAAGTTCCATTGATTGTTATTCCTATATAATATGGGGGCTTTGGGTTTAGACACATCCAACATTCATTAGTAACATTATTGTTTGATCCATTTAACACCATAAACATAGCATCCAGCATTTTTAAGTATGGTTGGATTGGCGACTCTGGGGCAGTTACGGGCACCTTGTTGGGTAGGGTGTTACCCAGGCAGCCGGCAGGGTGAGTGCATGTTTTCTTTCTCGGCGGCAAGGAAGTGGAATTTCCTCAGTGCCTGTGGGGTGGGCCACTGTCTTTTGGGGGGCTCAATATCTTATAAAGTTTTTCCACTGGTTTGGGCGGTGACACTACCAGACTTTGTTGAATGATGATGTCTGTCATTGGGTCCTGCCCATTTGTATTCAGTGCCACCCTCCAAGATTTACCTTCCTCCCATTCTTTGTATGGATTTTGCCATTGTTTTAGCATTAACCGAATGGGGTTACAGTGTCCCAGGGAGCATGAGCTACCAGCTGTTTGCCACTCCAAGGCTAAATACTGGTCATTATTTTTCCATGGGGCTATGGACTCACAGCCCCAATAGTAACAATGGTATCCTGGCCCCCTATTACATTTTGGGTCTTTACCTATAGGACATACATAAATATCTATGGTCTGGAGACCCCTTTCTCTGTTAAGTGTAGAACATCCCCGTTTTCCCCCAGGGGTTGAAGGGGGATCTGAACATGGTCCTGCAATGGCAGACACTCCCACAGTCCTAGTAACCAGTCCTATATCACACAAGTCAACCTGAAAGATGGGCTGGCTGTCTGTTGTGACAATGGCAATCGGGGCTCCAGTAAGTCAATTTTTGAGAGACCATGTCCAATTTTGGAGGGCACGGCTGGAAGGCGCCAGCCATTGGACATCTCCTTGGACCTGAGCTGACAGAACCAAGGTTCCTATAAATCCCCACATTAACCATCTCAGTCCTTGATTAATCTTATCTTGAGGGGGCCCTCTTTGTTCCAGTCAATCTGCCATGTTGACGTCATTTCCTCAGGGGGTGCTGCCTTCAAATGGCTGCAGTGGATCCAGGCAGAGTGTCCAGCTACCTTTACTGCCAAGGGAGTCACCAGGACAAGGGGAAACAGTCCCTTCTAATGGGGTTCCAGGGTCTTGGAGTCAAACCTGTGAATAAAAACCAAATCTCCCAGCTTATAAGGCAAGGGTTGTAGAGGTTTCTTGTTGGGGTCAGGCATGGTCTTTCTCAATTCATCATGTTATTCTGACTGAAGCTGATGGACAACCTTTAAAGACTTAAGGAGCTGGAGGTGGGAAAGCTTTTTCCCCAATTCCAAATCAACCAGGGGGACGATCGGGGGAGATTGGCCATAAATGATCTGATCTGGGTGACAGATTGAGGGGTGGCTTAGGAGTGCACCTAGTGTGAAGAAGAGCAAAGGGGAGAAGTTCTCCCCAACCTAGTTCAGTCCCAGGCATAATTTAGTTAGGGCCTCCTTTAAAGTTCAATTTGCTCTCTCTACTTGTCCTGAACTCTGAGGCCTATAGGCACAATGTAAATTCCATTTTATCCCTAGAGCTTTACCATCAATTTAGATATTTTAGCCATGAAGTCTGGGCCATTGTCGGACCCCAGGGCTAAGGGCAAGCCAAAAGGAGGAACTATTTCTGTCAAGAGCTTTTTGATGGTTACTTCAGCTGTCTCTCTCTTAGTGGGGTATGTGTCTATCCATCTTGAAAAGGTATCCACAAAAACTAGTAAATATTTATACCCATACATGCCAGGCTTCATTTCAGTAAATTCCAATTCCCAATGTTTTCCTGGAGTTATTCCTCTGTGTTGGACCCCTGGGGGGTCCGGTCACCTGATTCTCATTTACCTTGAGGCAGGTGGGGCACTGTCTCATCATGTCCTGGGCCTTTTGGGCCAATCCCTTGCTGATGAAATGGGGTTGCAGGGCGGCCATCATCCTTTTCTCATTGAGGTGGGTGGACTCAAGTAGTTCGCGCAGCAACTTGTCTGCTAGAACAGCTGGGAGCACCACCTTTCCATCATTAGTCATCCACCACCAATGTTTACCTTGAGTCCAGCATTTCCTGTTCATTTCTGCTACTTTTTTATCTGTGTATTCAGGTTTTTCTGGGAGTGCTGGCTTGGGAAGCAGAACCATTTGCTTCCCCACTGATTTTTGGGCAGCTTGTTTTGCTGCCTGATCAGCAGCATTATTACCAATCACCTCGGGGCTAGACCCCTTTTGGGGCCCATGGCAATGGATGATGGCAACCTCTCAGGGCAACCAGATGGCTTGTAGCAATGCCAATACCTCAGTCTTGTTTTTAATTTCCTTTCCTTCAGAGGTCAGCAGCCCTTGGTTTTGATAAATCTCCCCGTGCACATGGGCAGTGGCAAAAGCATAACAGCTGTCAGTGAAAATATTTATCCTTTTGCCTTTTCCCAGTTCCAGAGCCTTAGTCAAAGCAATCAGCTCAGCCCTCTGTGCTGATGTCCCTTGGGGTAGCCCCTGCTCCCATTCCGCCTGCTGGTCCTGGTTGACCACTGCCACCCCAGCATACTGCACTCTGTCATGCACGAAACTGCACCCATCAGTGTAGAACATTGTCTCTGCATGGGGTAGGGCCTGGTCCATTAAATCCAGATGCCCTCCTCAACTTTTCATGAGTCTCAAGGCAATCATGGATGGGCAGCTCTTTGTCAGATTCTGGGAGTAGAGTAGCCAGATTGAGGCTAGTGGTGATGGCAAACTTAATGTGTGGCTGTTCTAACAAGAGTCCTTGATATTGTAACAGTCTGGCATTAGACAGCCATTTGCTAGGTGAGCTATTCAACAAGGGCTCAATGGCATGGGGAGTGATCAAAGTCAAATCCTGTCTGAATGTCAGTTTGTCAGCCTCTCAGGTTAGAGTGGCAGCTGCTGCTACCGTCCTCAGACAGGTAGGCCACCCTCGGGCCACTGGGTCTAGTTTCTTTGGGAGGTTTGCCACTGGCTGCTTCCATGGTCCCAAAAGCTGAGTAATCACTCCCTTAGCTACCCCATTTCTCTCCACTACATACAGAGTGAAGGGCTTGTTTAAGTCTGGCAATGCCAGGGCTGGTGCCAATGCAAGTGTGGTCTTAAGCAATTGAAATGCTTGCTGGCAAGCCTCAGTCAATTTGAGGGGCATATTTCCCCCTGCAGTGGCTTCATGCAGGGGTATGACAATCTCAGCAAAGCCAGGAATCCAAATTCTGCAATACCCAACCACCTCTAAGAATTCTCACACTTGTTTCTTTGAGCTCGCCTCTGGAATCTGGAGAATTGTTGATACCCTCGATTCTGTCAGCCTCCTCTTTCCTTTCTCAAGAATATAGCCCGAGTAGGTTACCTTGGTCTGGCAGAGCTGAGCTTTCTTCCAAGACACCCAATATCCCTGGTCTTGGAGGACTTCCAGGAGGCCCTCGGTGGCTGCAAGACACTCTTCATTGGTCAAAGTTGCCACTAGGAGGTCATCTACATACTGAAGAATAGTTACTTGGGGAAAAACTCTCCTTACCTCTTGTAGATCTTTGCTGAGAGCTTCTCCAGAGTGGGGGAGTTTTTGAATCCCTGTGGCAACTGGGTCCATGTCAGCTGTCTGGTGGTCCCTGTGCCTGGGTCAGTCCATTCGAAGGCAAAGAGGGGCTACCTCACTGGTGCTAGGGGCAGGCTGAAAAATGTATCTTTGAGGTCTAATACCCAGTACCACACATGAGCAGGAGGGATGAGACTCAACAGAGTATAGGGGTTTGGTAACGTTGGGTGGACAGTCTCCACCCAGCTGTTTACCTCCTGCAAATCCTGTACTGGTCTGAAGTCTGAGGTGCCAGCCTTCCTCACAGGAAGCAGGGGTGTATTCCAGGTTGACTGGCAAGGGACCAAGATGCTGACTTCCTGGAGTTGGGGGATGTGTTTGGAGATCCCCACCTTGGCCTCCAGCCAGAGGGGGTACTGTCGCACATGGATGGGGGTAGCCGAGGCCAACAATTGAACCACCCCTGGGGCATGGTGTTTGGCCAGCCCAGGTGGATTGGTTTCAGCCCATACCCAGGGAAGCTTTTTCTGAAGGTAGTCCCATTTCTGTTCGAGGGGCTCTGTGCCTTCCTTTAGCAATTTAAATTCATCTTCTAGGGGAACAATTATGATAATGGCAGAGGGTGGTTTGAGTTCGAAAGTCCCTCTTTCAGGCTCAAAGGAAATAGCCCCCAATTTTTGTAGCAAATCTCTTCCCAGCAATGGGTATGGGCACTCAGGGATAACTAAGAAGGAATGGGTGATGATGTCTTTTCCTAGATTTACAGTTCATTTAATAGTCCAAGGGTAGGAGGCTGACTTTCCTGTGGCTCCAGTAATGGAGGTTTTTAAGGAAGTGAGGGTTCCAACAGGGGGTCTTCAGGACAGAGTGGGTCGCACCAGTGTCCACAAGGAACTGGATATCTGTTCCCCCTATTTTCGAAGTCACCATAAGCTCATTAGGGTTAAGCAGCCATGACCCTCGGCCCCGTCAATCTTCTTCATCTACTAAGAAGATTCCACCTTTTTTTCTTTTGAGCCTCCTTTTCTCTCTCTCTTTTGTTTTTTTAGCTTTACACAATCCCTTTTAAAATGGCCCTTGTCCTTGTAATAGGCACACTGATCTTTTTTTAATAAGGGTCAGATCTTTCCCTTGTGCCCTCCTTTGTTTTCAGGTCTTTCTTTCTGGACAAATCCCCCATCCGCCAAGGTGGCTATGGTTGCTTTCCCCAATCTCTTGGCCATTCACTCTTCCAGGGGATCCCTGTTGTTAAATGCCTTTATGGCTACACTCATCAACTTTTCTCTCTTTTCTCCCTCAAATCCTTCTAGGCTTTGTAGCTTCTTTCTAATGTTGGGGGCCCACTGGGTAACAAATGCCAAATTTATTGCCTACTGATTTGTAGGGGCATCTGGATTGATTGGAGTATACATACGGTACACTTCCAACAGATGCTCCAAAAAGGCAGAAGGGGATTTCTCTGATCCTTGAAGGACCTTGCTTTCCTTGCTCAAATTGGTAGGTTTCCAAGCAGCTCCCCTCAGGCTGGCCAGGAGATGCTGATGATAGTTCTGGAGACCCTCTCTCCTGCCTGAGGAATTAACTTGCCAATGGGGTTGGGTGGATGGGAGTTGTGCCTCAATATGGGCCTGCTGCTGTTCATCTAGGGGGCCCTCTGCTCCACCTAATACCAACCTTATAGCTTGTCCCCGGATTCTTTCCCTCTCCTCTGAGTTAAAAATGGCCTGGAGGAGTTGTTGGCAATCATTCAAAGTAGGATCATGGGTATGAAAGATAGACTTCAGGAGAGAGATTAGAGCTTGGGATTTCTCTGCAAACGGAGGATTCTGGCATTTCCAATTATATAAGTCACTGGTAGTGAAAGGGATATAAACATAGTGACCTTGATCAGTCTCCTGAAGGGGCAAGAGAGGAGCCTAAATAGTTTCCCCCACGGCGACCTTGCTAGGTCCATATGCAGCCCCAGCTCATGTGTGTGGGGGAGAAGTCACCAAGTCCGGGAGTGGGGCCCCTCAGGGAGAGGAGTATAGACAGAGGTAGGAGCTGAAGGTTGAACAGATGGAGGAGGAAAGGAGTTTGGGGTCTAGAATGGGATTCATCTGAGGAGGTGGAGGGTTCCATATAGGTTCAGAGGCCCTCCCAAGGGATCTAGGGGGTCAGGTTCCTGTGAGAGTACTGGCTTGGGAGCCTGATCTTAAGTTCCTGGGCTTAAGACTGGTCCTTTCAGGGGCAGAGACTAAAATGTGAGTGTCTGTTAGAAGAGAACAGTGCTGCAGCCAAGCCAGGGGCTCCTCACAAGCCTGAACCCAGATGTCTATGTAGGGAAATTGGTCTGGGTGGCCAGGGTGACTGGTGACTTTGTTTCACACCTTCTGGCAAATACTGGGGTCAAAAGTCCCTTTGGCTGGCCATCCCACCCTGAAGGCTGGTCATTCCAGTTGGCACAGGGAGTGAAGTCTTTTGCAAAAAAAACTTTCCCCGTATTCATCTTCCTGTTCTGGAGAAAAAGCCAATTTAAAATCAGTGAGGAAACAGTCAAGTGGAGTGGACCTGGTAGAGCAGGATCCTCCCATCACTCTGCTCCTGATGCGGAATGAAAAGAATGTAAAATCAGACACACAACAGACACAACACTAACACATAAAAGATGAGACAAACAGGTGCCATGACAAACTGAAACTAAATCTTCCCTTGTTCCTGGTCAGAAACCTCGGGGTCAGCAGAGCCTTTCCAGCTTGTCAGCCACCTCACTCCTGACTTAACAAATGGTTGCAACTGGCTGAAAACTTACCTCCAGAGGTTTTCTGAGGTCTGTACCTGAGAGTCTCCTGCTGGATCCTGCTACAGACTCTCAGCTGAACTGGGGTTCCTACCTGGGGATCTTGCTGGGCCCTCCAAAATCTAAGACCGGGGGCCTTACCAAATGCTCCAAGGAGCTGACTGCAGCCAAGAACACCCAGGAGGGAACACACTGGACAAGTTGGAAAGGTAAAATAGACCTTTATTAGTCTGGCCAGATGGCACTCTCCAAGCAACAGGCTTAGAGAGGGCCCCGAGTTCAGGGGGTTGGAAGGTTTTATAGGGGCTTCAGGGGTGCTTAGCAAGCAGAACTACAGAAGTGGAATTTTTGTGATTAGGGGACTGTTGGGGGGGGGTTGCAGAGGTTCTTTACTTAACAAACAGGATATTCCTTACACAGAAATATTCCTGGTGTCTTAACAAATAAACAAGTACATCCCAGGAACTCTGTGTCCTGTAGTGAACCCAAAACCCACAGGGACAACATAGAGGGCCTGTAACAAGATGGCGTTACTTGTGCTAAGTCTCATCTGGGTCTTACAATATATTCATGTACTGTTTCAATTCTGCACTCTCCACTATCCAGGTATTTTTATAGGGCATAGCTTTATCTTATACTCATTTCATTTGTATTTTCATGATTTAGAAAATACACAGTCTCAGTTTTTCTTGGCAAACTCATCACTAGAATGTATGACTTTGTAGACAACCTTCATGTTAAAAAATTCTTTAATTTTAATTAAATTAAATCTGATTTATTTTCTTTATTACATGGGGTGGAAAACATTTATATTACATTATTACATAAACCTAACATAATCTTTTGATCTATAGGAGGCATTCTGGTTAAAATGAGTGGCTCATAGGCATTGGATAAGCACCCAACCCAGAGCAAGGGCTGGGTATATGAGAAACTTGGGCCACTGGTCAGGACCTGCACACAGATTATGCAGATACTCTCTTTTACTGTCACCTTCATTCTCAATACAGAGGATACTGAAGTGTCAGGATTGACCCTAAAGGAGGACTAATCCGTGTGTGTGTGTGTGTGTGTGTGTGTGTGTGTGCACGTGAGATTATATTATAATTAAAACTACTGCTTTTGTAGCTATAGGGTGTTACTGTTTTGATCATTTTCACTCATACCAGGGGTGTTTTATGTGGTTTCCTAAATATTGTGTCTTTGGATGTGCAATGCAGCTTTGCTGCCTGAGTCACTCACTGGGATCTTAAACTAAGCCACAAGAAGTTAAGGGAGTAAAGTTTAAAAGGAAAAACAAATCATTTCAGGATTAGGATGAGGGTTGTTAAGGTTATGCTCAGGGTTAAGGTTGCTAGGGTTTTGGTTAGATTTAGGCATAATGAATATGCCTCACTTCTAGCATCATGTCATACTTCTAAATAAAAATGTTTTCTGGTAAGAATTGTATTGTTTCATCTTTTAGAGCCTGTCATTAAGTAAATATGTCTCTGGAAATGTGTTCTCCATCTCCAGATTCCAAAAAATTCCTGATTGATCACTTGACTGTAAACATTAGTCTTTCCAAATTAATGTAGTTGTGTATTATTTTAAGAAGTCAATAAAATGGCATTCAGCCATTGTTTACAGTATCTCCAGAGGACATGAAGTGATTTTGGCTTTCAGGGTGTGGCTTTTGATGGAATAGGCAAAGTCTTTGTTTACTTAGTCCTTGAACTTTTGTCCTTGGAACCAGGCCAAGTACTTATCCCTAGGAAACTGTGCCCTGAGGAAGACCAAATGATCCAGTGTTCTGAATGCCCATTAAATGAGGTGCCCTGAGGTCAGCAGGTGGGAGGAAAGGTGTTCACTCTTCGCTGTATATTCAGTTTCTTCCTCCACCCTTTTCAGCCAAAACTTCCTGGTCCTGAATAAAAACCTTTCTACCATGATATAATTTATTGCATTAAAAATGAATGCATCAAAACATAACAATAATTATATCAAGAAATACAAATATATCTAAGAAATTTTCAGTTTCTTTATGGTTTTCATGTTTTATTTCTCAGAGTAAGTTGATCTTGAACAGTTTCTACTCAGATAATCTTGGAAGATGTATTGTTTTTCTGCAACATTTTGTCACAGTAGGTATCATTCTTCACACTAGAGTGGATGAGATTCTACAAACTAAAATTGGGTATTTCATGAGAAAAATTTGTATTCACATGTTATTTAGGCCTTACTATGTGTAATGGTAAGATCTGTGAAGCAAGAATATACAGTTTGTGGTTTCAAAATCTACAAGCAACATAAATATTTTGAAAATGTAATATTTTGAAGAAATGACATTTTTAACAATCAAGTTAGGAAAAGATGGTAGGAGACAGATATCCATACTACCCTCACTCTAATCCCCAACCCTCATGAAAGTGGGAGAAAATTTATGTTGCTTGAAAGAAAAGTATTTCTGAATAGTTAGTTCAAATTAGGTAATGGGGCCTGTTATGCCTCAAATCTGTACCTTCCCATGCCAGGGCTCCCAGGGATTTTATATCCAGGTCACTCCCAGGTCTCTTCCTCTCTTGTCCAAATCAATCCAGACCTTGGCTTTCTGATGCCTGGATCTGCACATGATTTCCAAGGGGATCTGATAATTTTCTGACACAGAATCACTTCTCTGTCTTCTCTTCTGAGCTGAGGTCAGGAGTGGTGGATATTTGAGCTTTGATAGGGAGAAATTTGGAGAAGCAACCTAGCATTAAAAAATTCCAATGCTTCAAAATTCATTTTGCCTTCACAGCAAGAATATTTTAGGCTAAGTAATAACTGTAATTATTTGTGAGTTAATGGCAAAGGAACGCCATGAGTAGAAGGAACTCCACCATTGAGCCTGACTTCATTCTCATGGGGCTGAGGGACTCTGCAGACAAAGCTGGTCCTCTCTGTGCTCTTTCTCCTGATTTACCTGATACCAGTGCTGGGGAATGTGGGGATAATACTCATCATTTGCCTGGATCCCCAGCTTCACACCCCTATGTAGTTCTTTCTCACTCACCTGTCATTTATTGAGCTCAGTTACTCAATTGTCATCACCCTAAAACCTTACAGAACTTACTGACTTCCACCAAGAGCATCTCCTTCCTGGGCTGCTTCACCCAGATGTTCTTTTTTAGAGTCTTTGGTGCTGTGGAATGTTTCCTTCTCTCTTCAATGTCCTATAATCACTATGTAGCTATCTGCAGGCCCCTGCACAATAGAGTCATTATGTCCCTAGGACTGTGCCATGCCATGCTTGCTGGCTCATTATTGGCTTTGTGGATTCCATTATCAACGTTTACATGAACAAACTGCACTTCTGCAAATCTAATGTCATTCTGCATTTTTACTGTGACAAATCCTCAATTTTCACCCTGTCCTGCAGTGAGACAATTGAGGTTGAACTATTATATTCATTTGTGGTAGCTCCAATTTAGTGCTGTGCCACCTTACCATATGTGGATTCTATGTGTGCATTCTGTTCAGTATCCTGAAAATTAATTCCACTGCTGGAAAGAAAAAAGCCTTCTCCAACTGTCCCTCCTATTTCCTGAATGTCACCATTTTTTTATGGCACTCCAATCTTTACTCATTTAAAACTGAAGTCATTCCACTCCTTGGGAAGGGATCAGGTGGCTTTAATGTTTTACAGATGGTGATCCCCATGCTGAACTCTCTCATTTACAGTCTCTGAAAGAAAGAAGTGAACAAAGCTCTTGATAGAATTATGCAAAAGAGAGAGGGGTTGAAATAAGAGTGATACTGATTATTTATACTTGTCTTTTGTCTTTTTTCTGTTTAGAAATTGTTTGGTATCTCACTTAAAGCAATTTAATCACTCTGTTCTTTTTTGCTGAAGCTGTGTTTTACTTAACTTTTACTTAACACATACTTTGACATTTTAATTAGAATTATTTTAGAATCTCATTTTAAGTGGAAATAATGAAGTCTGTGTCAAGTTTATTATGGAATTTCCTGTGATATTAAGAGCTACTAATGTGCAAAATAAGAAAATTTGACTGTCATTTAAAAAAATTTTTATTATCATTTTAATATCATACAATGTCTGTACTTACTTTGTCTTTGGAGAATTTTATAATAAAAAAGAGCTCTATTTTCCCCACAACTCATTATGTTGATAGCACAGTGAATAAGAGAAGAGTAGTTAGTAGCCACCACTTTCAAAACAAACATTCTGGCATTCTGATCCTGAGTCTGATTCTGAGTATTTTCAGTTTATAACCCTTTTTCAGTTTATAATCCTCATAAAGTTACTGAAATGTTATGGCTCATTTCATCCACCTGCACAAGATACATAATAATTCCACATCCATCTCATCAGAAGATAGATATAAAACTTTTGGAGCAATAATAAAACTGCTGGAATTTTCTTCAGAAGACTGAGATTCTTACCATATTTTAGTGCTTAATTTTTTGAAGAATATTTGTTCATATTTTACAAATTTCTCTTGGTTAATATAATGGCCAACACACAAATAGCTAGAAGAGCAAACAGAAGTCATTAGTTCTCAATTTTCTATTCAGAATAAAAAAATTGAAAATGAATTAAAATGTAAGAAAGTTACACATGTTAATGTTGTAGACCATTTGCAAAATAACAAAAACTTTTAAAGCAAAGAGATTATTATTGAAATAATAGCAATTATTGAAAGTGTTGTGCATATTCCTCTAGATAAATGCTTATTAACATACATTATTTAGTATGAGTTCTGACATTTCCTCTGTGATCTTTTCTGCTTTCTGTATTCATTTGAAAGTTTATAATCTAAGAATTTCTCTGTAATTGAAGACAAAGAGATGAATATATTCTCAGTATATCAGCAAAATTAATACTGTCATTGTGCTTTGCTTTGAAACTTATACACTGTGAATTCACCAAGGTAAAAGTCTGCATGTGGTAATATCTTTTAGATTCACATTTGCTCACCATGCTAAAACCATAACTTTATGTGACACACAAAAAACTTTCAGCCTCCTGATTTTTGCCTTTCAACAGATGTCTTTAGATTGTAATGTTATGTAAAAATTAATTACTGAAGTCACTGTAAGCATCATTTACACTACCATTTTTTTTCATACCAGGAATCTTACTAGGTACCTTGCACTTGTGAGGCAGGTGTTGGGACCACTGAGTTAAATCCCTGGCCCAATACTAAATTTTAATTGGAATAATTTGTCAAAAAAAGGATTGAGAATGAATTTTTAATATGTTACAATGAATAAGTTTATAATAAATATAAATATGAAATAAATATAAATCTAAAATAAAAATAAAATATAAATACCTAGGATTTTAGAATCCATTTTATAGATGTTCTTGGTTATTTTTCTTTGCAATTCAAATTAAGATTTTAATAAGCTTATATTTTTCAATATGTTGTTTGGGCTCATCTGTTATCACATACATTTCTTCATAATTTCATATATTTATGATCTCTTCCTTCATTCCCCTCATTTTTTTAAGATGCAATTTTATATTATTCTAATTTATATGAATTTCTATCATTTAGACAGATTATACTTTCATTTGGCAAAGGACTCAATTGATATTATGGCTTTATAAATGATATCTACATTGAGAAATTCTTAAATTTTTATTAAGTTGAGACTAATAAATTTTCTTTAAAATATATCTTGTAAAGCAGTTATACTAATAAATAAGCATAATACAATTCAATGGCAATCAGAAACATTTAAATGACTTACAATTGCCCAGTTACTTTATTATATCACTGCATAGCTCATGTAATGAAAGATATTTTCCTGAAATAATGTATTATCAGCTTTTACATGGTGCCAGGTCACAATGTTATACAATATAAATACAATTTTTTTTAAAAATTGACAGACATCAAACTTGGGACCTTATTCTTTCAAGGCAGGCAATGGAACCACTGAGGTAAATCCCACGCCCCCAAAATACAATTTTTAAAACAACATAATAAAGCACTGCAGAATATGAACAGCTGCTTTTATTTCTACACAGTTAATGTAGTGATACCAGTAACCTGTTATCTTGCTAAACACTAAAGACATTTCAGACAGCAACTGAACAGGCTGGAGACATCCAAGTCACATATTTTATCCTTACAGAGTAACTCTCAGGTGAGTGCTGGTGTTATACAGATTGAAGGTCATGTAATAGGAAATCATCCTTTCTTGGTTCAAGCAAAGGCTTAATGATTCTTTTCTGGAATTTTCTATATATCTAATCGACTTCATATCATTTGCATCAGAAAAATTTGATTTTTAAGATAGGACATATTTGGAGTCTACTTAATCACTTTATCTGTTATTGTCCTGGAATGAGGAACAATCATTTCACTTTTAAAATTATTGCAGTAGCACCTTAGCTTCTCTCTGGCTTTACTTTATCAATTATGAAGCACACTGAAAAAGACTCTAAGGGAATGAAGTTGAAACACAGAGTCTAAGCACAGTCTCATCTCTACCACTGGACAGTGATATTTTTTCGTGGTAGTGTATCCTTTTCTTAAACCCTACAGGACTTCATCACATGAGACATACACGTCTAAGTCTTTATAAGGATCCACTGCTAAGAAATGACACTGCTCGGTCTCCCTACACCTCTAACTCTTGCCATACATTGTTCTCACTCTCCTAGTTTCCACCAATGGATCTCCTCACTCTTCCCTGCAAACATAGGTCCTCAAATAACCCAGGACACTGTCAGTGGTCCAGCTTCAAACTTTCTGCTGTCAAATATCAGCAATTATAAACTATTTTACCCCTCATGGCCTTATTTATAACTAAGTCTGTCCACACCACTCTCTGTGCTTTCTTTTACATAGCAGTTTTCTCCCATCTTTCATTCCTTTGCTCTTGCCTTCTGTTGTGTATCTGTTTTTCCATGTGATCATGCAAGACTGTGGCCCCAGATATTTCCTCAGCACTTAGAGCTGGGTTTGAGAAAGTGTATTTGAAGGCTGAATTTATAGAGGGTGCCATTGGGTAGAGCACAGAAAAGTTGAATAACTCACTTGCAGGTCTCTCCACTGGTTACAACCCATGCAGATTAGAACTTAGAGCAGCAATACTGATCATTATCCTATTCCATGACATTATTTATAATAATATGCTATTAAAATCAAGTTGAATTCTTTAATACATTAACAAAAGCTATGCAACAGATGTCATTTAATACATTATACATACAATGTACATTGTTGTGAATTGTTTTTGGAATTTCTGATACAACATACAGTGATTTTGTATTAGTGGTTAATTTTTTTGAAGTACACAAGTATAAACTTATTTACAGAAAAATTAACTTGGTAAAGCAGAGAATGAATATACGATGGTTGGTGATAGGAAGGTTAATTGTGTTAGTTAGAAAGCAGACTTTCCTAAAATAACAACAAGCCTCAGGAAGACTGGCTCAACATAGAAAAACATGCCTGGATATAACCTGGTCTATTCAGTGCTTAATTATTTATTCTTTTTGCTCTAATTATAACTTCGGGATAGCTATATTTGGCTAGCTAATTCTGGGACTCTGGCTCTTCTCTGCTTTTGCTCTATTACTTTGTAAATGTTACCCTCTCACCCATGGTTAAATATTTAAACAATTACCTCTCCATGGTTTCCAAGGGAGGAATAGATGAGAATTATTTTACAAAGGAAAAATTATTACAATTTCATTTCAGAAGAACCAATGCTCTCATACAACAATGTAATTTATTACGATAGATATAGGACTATTTCAGATGACCTATTCCTTCTAATGTACCTTCAATGAATTGTACTTCTTAATTCCCAAATTTATTAGCAAAATTTGGTTTACAATATGTTTTACTTTCCATTTTGATATTTTTGATTACTATAGTGAGAATTTTATTTCATTCTTGATACAGCAATATTTGTTTCTCTCTTTGAAGTGGTAACTTTGAACATAAAATTCTACAAGGTTTCAATTTTTACTTAAAATGCTATTTAGGATAACCTTTAAAATAAGACATTTTGAGGAGAACAGATAAAATTTTTCTTTCCAACTCTGTGAATTTTGACAAGCATTTATAAATATGTTGGGTTTAAATATATAAGGCATTAATATAACTGTATTCCATTCAATCATTTTTAAAGTAATTATAATTAAATTTTCCAATATTTTTCATATTTATGTATTTTATACTTTTTTGCTTTTTACTTTTTATTTACTACAAATACAGTCCATTTTTAGAGCATATTACATTGTGTAATGTTTGTTTATTTAAGCCAGGTTTTTTCCCCATTAAGTTCATTGGTACATTTTAGGTATAAAATACAGTTAGTTACATTCATCATTGGGATCTTTGACCTTTACATGAGTATCTTGATTCTTTTTTTTCCCATTCTCTTGCCCTCCCTTCACCCCCTCTACCCTTCCCTATTTGCAAAGACTTTGTCTCCATTTTTTTCATTTTCTCATATTTTTTATTATCCCTTTTTTCCTTTCCCCTACCCTTCCCACATCCCTTGAACCTTTAGACCTTTTCTTCCTGTTACAAAATATCGATTATACACTTTTAAAATTACAATATCAAGATCTAGGAGACATTACCACAGATTTTACAGAATTAAAAAGGATATAGAAAGCACATTTTAAAAATCTGTTTTGAAATAAATTTGACAACTTCTAAGAAGTACCTTGGAAGACAAATTAATGAAACTAACTCTGGAGGAAATATAAAATTTGAACA
>NW_004625072.1:36766-54156 GCF_000247695.1 Heterocephalus glaber
GTTCACCTTCTCTGCCCTAGGAGATTGGGATGGCAGTGGTGGAGCTTCCTTCTGGGTGCTGGGACTGGCTCAGCTTCTCTTCCCTAGAAGCTTGGGATGGCAGAGGGGGAGCTTACTTCTGGGTGCTGGGATTGGCTCACCTCTGCCCTAGGAGCTTGGGATGGTGGTGGGATAGCTTCCTTCTGGGTGCTGGGACTGGCTCGGCTTCTCTGCCCTAGGAGCCTGGGAAGGAAGTGGGGGAGCTTCCTTCTGGGTCCTGGGACTGGCTCAGCTTCTCTGCCCTGGGAGCCCAGGATGGCAGCCAGGGATCTCCCTTCTGGGTGCTGGGGCCAGCTCACATTCTCTGCCCTAGGGGCTTGGGATGGCAGAGGGCGAGCTTACTTCTGGGTGCTGGGATTGGCTCACCTTCTCTTCCCTAGGAGCCCAGGATGGCAGTGGGGAAGCTCCCTTGTGGGTGTTGGGACCAGCTGAGCTTCTTTGCCCTAGGAGCCTGGGATGGCGGTGGGGGAGCTTCCACTTAAGCTAGTTTTTTGAGGTGTGATTTACACAGAAAGCTGTATAAATTTAAAATATGCAACTTGGTTTTATAGATAAATATATTGGCACTAAACTACTACTTAATCTATTGTAATTTTGTCACCTCCAAGTTGTCTTCTATCTTCTTGCTTATTATTGGTACATTTTAGGTGTACAATACATTTACATTTATCATTGGGTATTTGTACCTGTACATGATGTATCTTGTTTCTTAATTTTCCCCATTACCTGTGAACCCTTCAGTCCCTCCACCCTTCCCTATTTACATAGACATCATTTCCATTTTTTTTCTTTTCTCATAATTTTTTCTTTCCCTTCTTTCCTTCCCCCTTCACCCCAAACTCTTTGGGGCATTTTTCCTATTTCAAATTATCAATTATTCATTTCTCTCATTTTAAACCTTATTTACACTTTCAGTTTCTTACACTAGAGGAACCATTTGATATTTACACATGTGTCCTATTTATTTCACTTAAGAATATGGCCTTGATATGCATTCATTTAGATATAAATGACTCTAGTTTCTTGTTCTTTATGGCTGAGTAGTGCTCCATTTTATAAAAAAATACCCAGAAAACGCATTTGACAACATCCAATACCAATTCATGATAAAAACCCTACAGAAAATTGGAATAAAAGGTCTTTATCTCAACCTAATTAAGGCTATCTATGAAAAAACCAACAGTCAACATCATATTAAATGGTGAAAAACTGAAAACTTTCACACTAAATCAGGAACAAGACAAGGATGCCCACTATCACCACTCTTCAGTATAGTTCTGGAAACATTAGCCACCACAAGTAGAAAAGAGAAAGAAATAAAAGGAATAAAGATAGGTAAGCAAGAAGTTAAACTGTCATTATTTGCTGACAATATGATACTTTATCTAGAAGACCCAAAAAACTCCACTGAAAGACTTCTAGACTTAATTGACAGATTCAGTAGAGTAGCTGGATACAAGGTCAACACTCAAAAAACAATAGCCTTCTTGTACACAAATAACAGACTCACTGACAGAGAAATTAGGGAAACAATTCCTTTTAAAATAGCATTAAAAAAAGAAATATAGGAATTAATCTAATAAAGGAAGCCAAAGACCTCTACACTGAAAACTACAGCACTCTGAAAAAACAGATCGAAGAAGATACAAGAAAATGGAAAGACATCCCTTGCTCCTGGGTAGAAAGAACCAATATAGTGAAAATGGCCATACTTCCAAAACTACTATATAGATTCAATGCAATGCCAATTCAAATTCCAACAATATACTTCACAGAACTGGAGAAAATGATCCAAAAATTCATTTGGGACCTGAAGAGACCTAGAATAGCAAAAGCAATTCTAAGCAACAGAAACATGGCAGGGGGTATCACAATCCCCAACTTGAAACTATACTACAAAGCTATTGTGATAAAAACAGCATGGTACCCACAAAAAAATAGACCAGAGGGTCAGTGGAATAGAACAGAAGATGTAGAAGCAGCTGCAGACATACTCAGCCACCTCATCTTTGACAAAGAAGCCAACCACCCTCATTGGAGGAAAAATAGCCTCATTAATAAATGGTGTTGGAAAAACTGGATTTCAACCTGCCAAAGATTAAAACTAGACCCATACCTATTACCATGCACTAAGCTAAGATAAAAGTGGATTAAAGAATTAATATTTAAACAGAAACACTAAACTTTCTGGAAAATAAGTTAGGTAGAACTCTTGAAGATATTGGCATGAGAAAAGACTTTATGAAAAAACCTCAGTAGCATGGGAGCTAGCACAAAGAATCAACAATTGAGATCTCTTATTAAAAAGCTTCTAAACTGCAAGAGAAATCACCAACAGAACTAATAGACAATCTAAAATGTGGGAAAAAAATTTTAGCAGCTGTGCCTCAGACAAAGGACTACTATCTAGAAAATATGAAATGTCAGGTAAAAGGCCAAAGACCAAGACCAGACCAGGCCACATCAAGCCTTTATTAGGGAAACAGATCTGCTGGGCTGTCTCTGAACAAAGGAGAGACAAAAAGCAATATGGCTGAGTCAGGGAGTGTCTTTTATAGAGACTGGGGTGGAACTTGTAGGGGCTGAGGCAGGGTTGAGTGAGGTAGTGATTAGGGAGTGGAGGAGCTGGTGACATCACTAGATAGTAAGAGGTGAGCAAGTATTAGGTTACTCTCTAGGTGGAACCAGAGGCACGCTGGGAAGAAGGGTTTTTTCTTTGGTGGGAGCAACCATCTTGGCATGCTGTCACACAGGGGAGGGGGCAAGGCATGATAGGAAGAGGGCAGCTACTATACATAATAGCTGCTGAGGTAGTGGTGTCATAAAGAACTGAAAAAATATCAAACGACCTAAATTCAAAGACCCAATTCAAAAATGGGCATCTGAAATGAATAGACATTTCTCAGACAAAGAAGTAAAAGCATCAAATAAATATATGAAAAAATGTTCAACATCACTGGTCATTTGAGAGATGCAGATGAAAACACCGCTGAGATTTCACCTCACCCCACAAAGAATGGCTGCTATCAAGAAATCAACCAATAACAAATACTGGTGGGGGTGTGGGGAGAAAGGAACCCTTCTCCATTGCTGGCGGGAGTGCAGACTGGTGTGACCACTGTGGAAATCAGTATGGAAATACCTCAAAGAACTTGGGCTAGAGGTCCCATTTGACCCAGCTATTCTCCTACTGGGTATTTTCCCAAAAGAATTAAAAGAATCATACCACAGCAATATATGTGCACCCATGTTTACAGCAGCATAGTTTGTAAGAGCTAAAGCTTGGAAGCAGCCCAAGTGCCCATCAACTGGAAACTGGATAAAGAAGATGTGGGGTTTTTTGTATTTTATACTTTTAATCTTTTCTTTATTTTCATAAGAATTTCTTCATAGTGATCCTTCTAGAATTTTCTGACCAACTGGACAAATGATTTCATACATTTCTTATTTAAACAATATTGACTAGTATTTCCTCAAATTTTTTCTGATTAATGTTTTTTCTACATTATAATATTTATTATTATTCCATATTGATTGTATCCTTTTTTAAGAAAATAAATAGATTTATAACAAAAAATAAAAAGAATGTTTCATTTTAAATTATTATTATTTCTTATGAAAGTGTCTGGGTTTCCAAAGTAGACAAACTAAACAGTAGAATTTTAATATGTAATGCTAGACACATACAATATGGAAAAATAATTGCATCATGAAAAAGGTTTTACAATTGCATGCATGCATATAGAAAGTGTAAATAAGGATTAAAACAAATAATTGATAATTTGAAATAAGAAGAAATGATCAAAAGGGGTAGGGGAAGTGGGAGAGAAGGGGAAAGGACAGAGGGAAAGGAAAAATTATGAGAAAAGGAAAAAATCGAACCAAAGTCTTTGCAAATAGGGAAGGAGGGAGGGAGTGAAGGGAGAACAGGGAACAGGAAAAAAATAAGAACAAAGATACATCATATACAGGTACAAGTTCCCAATGATGAACATAAATATATTGTATACCTAAAATGTACCAATAAAAGAATTTAAGAGAAAAAACAAAAAACATAACTTTTTTGTATTTCAAGAGCTAATTAAGGAATGTGACAAGAGAATTGTTGCATCACCACAAAACAAATTTCAGTTAATTAACAACCAAAGTTCTAGCAGTTTGGAGAGTGTACTGAAGGGCTAACTGAGATCAGAGAACAATAACTGGTATTGTTCTCACCTATGAAGATAACATAATTTGACAGTTTCAAGGAAACAGTTAAGTCAGTTGGAGAATGTCAGCATATCTATAATATCTCAGAAGAAAGATTGAATCTCCACCTTTCTACATACATGCAAGTTATTATTGTATACTTTATTACTGCCATTTCCTTAACATTCTTTTTGTTTAGTCAACATCTATTGGTTTATTTTCCATTTCACAATGATTTCTCAATCTGTATTGACCCTACTGATGAGCCTGTAGGAAAGCCATACACATCTGATGTCTGATTACATGTGTGTGTGTGTGTGTGTGTGTGTTGGGGTGGCTTCTGGAGGACAGGAGCCTTCTGGAGCAGGTGTCTAGCTTCTTCTGTTTTGGGGGAATGCATGGAGCAAGACAAGCACAAACGGTGACAAAGTTTGTTTGAAAAAATAAAAGTGAATGATGAGATATTGGCTATGCACAGAGAACTTAGGCTGAAAAACAGAGGAAACAAAACCTCCACCTTGAGGAATGAAGGGCAAACACCATGGCTATGCCTTTTATGCCATCCACACCTGGTGGGAATCTCTGAAGACTTCTACATACAAGGTTCAGAGAGTGGGGTATTGTGTAGACTCTGTTATCCTGACATGCCTTTCTCCCCAGGCAGAGACCCTTCTCCTGTCTCCTGGATTTGTGTATTTCCATATTTCACTGAGTTCCAACAGCTTCCATCTATTTAGTGATAATATTGGTACATTCATGCATTTATTGTTTGTCTTCTCTAGGAAAATTGTTTTTTAAGCCACTGTGAATGTCTGTAGACAAATCGTACAGGAATGGAAGTATTTGAACTAGCTGACTTTATTAGTCATTCTGATACATTTTTGACAGCGACCTGAAAAGAAGCCTTTGAGATTAAACAAGCTCCACATTCTCCAATTTTGCTATGTGTTCATAGTTGACATTCAGTTCAAGGCCAGGTTTGGTTAAGTATTGAGTTTAAGGCCAGTCTAAACTACATAGTGAGACCTTGTCCCTGAAAAAATGAGCAAAATATTTAAAACTTTTGTATGCAGTTTTCTCATCTGTGATAAAAGGAAATAGTATAGTAATTTCTTGGAGATGTAACTACAGAAAATAGATACATTAAAATATGTAAAGTATTAGCACAGTTGTCACATACCTAATAAGCTTCATATAAATGCATGTTACTACTTTTGCATGGGAAGAATATTTCCTTAACCATTCTAGGTTTTCTGCCAGTGAAAACAAAACAGGAAAAGAGAGTTTACCTAGAATGAACATGAAAGTTTATTGCATAAAATTTTACATATAGAAGGGCTAAAAAGTGGCAGACAGGAGGCAGCATTCACAATATATTCCAGGGTATTAAAAAAATAATATGCATATGTTCACCATACAAAGTAATTACATTTGTTTTGGGGAGTCAGTGTATCTACATACTGCATTCTGATCATTTTAATCCCCTTACTCTCCCCAACCTCCTCTCTGCCTTTTCTCATCACCAATTCTCTACCTGCCTGTTTCCTCCTCTCTCCCCTTCAATTGGATTTTTAAATTATTTACAATTGAGTTTCTCATTCATGACAAATCATGCTATTCAGGATATTTGTGCAAATCAACAGATACCTAGCTGTGTGTGGAGACAAAGGATCCAGAGAAAATTACTCCATTGCAATTTCAGTAAACTGGGAAACAGGCTAAGCCCAGGCATACTGGTGTTTCAGAAGATGAGCAAAGGAAGTAATGCACAGCCCTGAGTGGCTGCCCTGCAAGGGAGGGAGGGAGGGAGGGAGGGAACTTGTCCTGTGCCTGCAGTGAGAGAGGCCTCATAACACTCTCAGGACTGCTGGCTTTGACACCTAACAGAGCCACAGCCTGAGCAGGAGGAAACCTGAGTGCAGCTAAGTGAAGGGGCCCCAGTGACAATCTCGTCTTTCCTCATGTCTCAGACAATGTTGTGTCAGGAGTCATCTTAGAAGTCCCCACTTCCTCTGCCTCTGCATAAGAAGGAAAATGGCAGAGGAAAATGTCCCTGAGTGCCCAGCCCTCTGCTCTGCCAGGAGGCATTGAGAGTAAGCAGGGCAATGCATAGACATGGGCCAGCTGTGCCTCTCCAGCTGGGGCTGGGAATTGAGTCACTGGGGCCAAGGTCAGGGCCTGAGCACAGATTATGCAGACAGCATGTTTTCCTCTCACATTTGACCCCAAGAGCAGAGGGGATGAGGGCTGCTGTGGTCCAGGGTCTCCAAGGGCAAACCTTGCAGAGGACAGAGGTCACCATGGAGGGCAGAGCTTAGCTCCAGGTGCCCTGCAAAGGCTTCTAGTATTTCTGCAGAGACTGAGAAGGAAACAGGGAAGAAGAAAGTAAAGATAATTGTTCTTTTCCTTCTTTACAAGGCATCATTCACCAACAGACACCAACATGGCTGCAACTCTCCTGTCAGTGTGGTGCCCTCCACTTGAAAAGCAGTGGCTGTGCTTTGAAGGTGCACAGGGTCAAATGACACACTGAGATCAGAGAGGGAGAGTCCTAGGCCTACTGCTAACATCAAGTCCCAGGGACAGCCTTCCAGAGGATTCACTGGTTTCAGCAGCATCTCCTCACTGGATTCCAGCCATGAATCCAGAGGCTCTGTGGAGCCAGGTACCAATCACAGCCCTGCAGCTGTAGGAGCAGCACTGCCCATCATTTCCTGGGTCAGTCTGGGAGGCTCCTCCTGTGGAATGCACCTCTATCCCATAGCACAGGTCCCCATAAAATAGACTAGCTTTGGTGGTTCTGTAAACAAGCTCCTGATTCATCTTTTGTGCAACATGTCCTCGAGAATTCCTATCTGCTGAGAACTCATGTTCATGAGTAAGGTGTGCAGAAAGGTGGATTCCAAAGAGCAAAAGCACTAGGGGAAGTTAGTGCCTGGGAGCTGCAGAGAGCAGTAGCCAACAAAGTTCGGCAGTGGAAACCAGCACCCAGCAGAGTTCTCAGACAGTGTTTGGCACAAACCAATTCTGGAATGCAGCGACTGGCAGCCTCATGGGCCAGTACTTGATAGAGTCCCCGAACCTTGTCCAACAGAAGCCGGCACTGCAAGGAGGAAAGCAGCAGCTAAGACCAGCACTGAGGTGGATGACCACGGTCAGCAGAAGCCTGTGGTGGATGGTGGTGGCCAACAGCAGCCCTGACTAGCAGTCTCTGTGTCACATGTGCCAGCCAGCATTATCTGATGTCATCCTGAGCCAGCAGAACTGCAAGCAGAGCTATATTTTGCCAGTTTGGAATCTCCATCTTAATTTGACCTAAAGACCCCTTGTTTCAATGGCAACACAGTCAGTCTCCCCTCCCAACACCACCAAAGACAATACTTGCACTCTGTGGACCTCCTTGATCATCATCAAACTCTACACACTTACATTTGCACACGGTTTTCCCCTGGTGGGTCTCCACCTAGAATAGGCTTCTTGCAGGTACCTGTAGGCCTCCTCCTTCAAGTCTCTGCTCCGTAGACCTACTTTTATTGAAGTCAACCTTGACCACATGATTTCTCATTGCTACCTTCTCCTCCAACTCTTGATCCTCTGTTGATTGTGTTCTTTCCCAAGCTGTTTCCTCATTTAGAGTGCATTTTACGACAATATATTCTCATATAACTTGGTTTGTTTTTGTTTTCTTTTTCCTTGATGGGTATGCATAATCTACCAATTCTACAGTTGTTATACTCAGACATCCACATCTACTTCTTCATCATCCTCATATTCTTTGAGTTTTTATACTTGATTATGTGTTCCATACATTTCTATTTTTACTAAATTTAATTAAAAGAAGTCCTATTTTCTGATCACTGTATAATAGACTATAAAATTAATGTTTAAAAAATAAAACACCAGCTGTTAAGCAATATTTTTTAAATAAAACATGATTTTAGAATATTGTTAGAAAAAATTACCTATAAAATATACAAGAATAGCAAAACTCCTAAACAATATAGTGAAAAATAAATTGACACTCACAAAACAAATGCAAATATTACATTTCAGTGTGGTTGAAAGAAGAAAAAGTAAAATAAGTATCTACTACTACTAAATGTGAGAGAAAAAGTGAATTAAATTGAATAAAGTTGGGGAAACAAAATAATAAAATAGAGCAATCAAAGTACTATAACTTTTTATTTTTATTTACTTATTCGTACCTAGGATCGAATTCAAGATCTTGTGCTTGCAAGCTCTATTATAACTTTTTTAAATAGCACCTATCAAAGACTGAAGATAACCAATGTATACACGGTGAAAAAATTACAAAGGTGTAAATTGTTGCACAAGCTAATTAATTTGAATGGATTACTACTCATATGCATTAAACAAAATGTCAAACTTTGCTTCATAAATTTGGGTAACTATTATGTCATTTAAAAATAAAGAAAATAAAGAAAAAGATGTTCAAATATTTAATGAACAAAAGATAAATGAGAAAAAATATATAGTATGAATATTTCAGGAAACAGTATAGTAAGGGAATGAGAAAAAAAGAGTTTAAAAAAGGATAGTTTAAAATATGATAACTTTCCCATTTGTAAAAGATTTATGGCCGTATTTCCTACTAAGAAAATAAAATGTGAAAAGAAATGTGATTACTAAGTAGCTAAAATATATCATGGTTTAAACTGAAAGGAATTATACATCCCTGTCTTCACTTTGGTTGCCATTGTGAAACATTTGTTACAACCATTTCTCTGCCATCATAAGTAGCTTAACAAATGACCCAAATGTGTTTCAATGATTGAAAATCTTGCATAAGAAAACCTATCTCATGACATCTTTCAATCACATGCCTACTAAGGAGATATTGGCATAGAAATTCACCCTTAGTCTTTCATTTGGATTAAATCCAAACATTATGTGGTAGACACATAGTGTGACACTGGCTTCTAAATTTCCAAACCTACCTGTCTCAGTGGAATCTAAAATATCAATGAATCGAGTTTTGTCTAAACAAGTCCATTGGCAATATAATACTTGACAGAAATACTCCTTTATCCACCACCACATAGTTCCAGGCATGAGCACATTTTCATAGGAGGTTCTAATATATATTTGCTCATGAATTAAGGCAGAATTCACAATAATTTTTCTCATATTCAAACTGTGCCTTATTTTATTCATTCTTTGCATCCCCTTTTAAGATAAATAATGCTGAATGCAACATTTCATCTTCACTATTATATCTTCATTTCTTCTTATTCTTTGTAAGCCGTTTGACCTGATTCCAAAAAAAAGTGTTGTCTACTGAATTCATTGCAAAAATTTATGTTAACTTTAGGGCTGAGTGACTCTTTCTGTTCACTTTCCTTTTACAAAATAAAAACAAAACAAACACACTGAGACAGTAACCCACATTGCACACCATGGACTGTATAGATGGAGCAGGTGACACAGACAAATCAGGATGGAGATTCTGACCCATTTCAGTGATGCCTTAAGATGTCCATTTATCAGCCGGGAGCACTCAGTTTACTCAGTGAGGGATGGAACATCATAGAATATGTAACACGTGAATGTGTTGTTTAATAAGATGTCAGCCTCCCATAGTCATGGGATATTATAGTATTTCAGCTATTTAATTTGGATGACATTGAAGACACAGAATTACAGTAATTAGGTAAATCTAGAATTATGCATCCAAATAAGCTTGACAGTCACAAAGGCAAATATTTTGGAAAAATTTTTGTGTAAGCAAAATATTAAGGAGTGTTGAATTGTTTCATGATTTTCTTTGAATTTTGTTTTTTTTTTTCAAATAATGATGACTTACATCTATGGTCTAGTCATACTTCTAAGTATATAATACTTCCTGGTAAGATTTTCATATTCCATCCTTTATAGTGTTAGTCATAAATATACCTCTGGAAACATCTTCCCCAGCAACTTAGTCAAAAATTCCTGACTAATCCTTTCAATTCAAATGCTATTCTCTGTAAATCTATACATTATTTGTCATTTTGAAAAGGAAAAAAATGAATTTCAGCAACAATTTCAAGGATTACAAAAAGAGATGAAGTGTTTATGGGTCTTCCAAGGGTGAAAAAAATCTTTTGTGAATTTAAGACTTGAACTTTTGTCCTTGGAATCCAGCCAACAACCTTCCCTGGAAATTACATCCCGAGGATGACCAATGTCATGTTACTCTGAGTGCTCATTATGTGAAAGCCTGGAGTTACTAGCGGGGAGGGAAGGAGCACACTGTCATGTTCACAGATACACTTCTGCCCTCAGATGCTTTCTGGATAAAACCTCCTCCTAGAGTTTCCATTTCATCAAAATCTGAACTGAATATGATTTATCTCAGAATAGAAAAATGAATGCACAAAAGCATGAAAATAAATTACATCAAGGAACAAATCTACTAGAAATTTTCAGTTGCTTATTTGTTTTTAGTATTTTATTTCTGAGAATAATTTGAGCCTGACAAGATGCTACAGAGATAGCACTGGAAAAAAAATTGTTTTCAGCCACTTTGTCTACAGAAAGTATCATTCTTCAAATTAGAGGGGTTTAGATTATATAAAATACAATGGAAATTTTGCCAGGAAAATGGCCATATGTGTGTCATTTAGGCCTTACCTTGAATAATGATAAGATATGTGAAACTACAATATACAGTGGGTAGAATCAAAGTCTTTAGCACACGTACGTAATTTGAAAATATGTTTGAAAATAAATTTGAGTTTGACTGATCAAGTTGGGAGAAGATACTGTTAACAGAGTTGCAGTTCTGTACTGCCCCTTGTCCCACAAAAAGTGGCAGAAAATTTCTTTTGGTGGAAAGACAAGAGTTTGTTCAGAGCTACTGGAAGGAGAGGGGTGGGGTCTCTTAGCATCCCTGATGTGAACCTTTCTGTGCTCAGGGGCACAGGGGCTGTGACACCAGATCCCTCCCGGCTCCCTCCCTCCCATGTCCAGATTACAGCTGACTCTGACCTCCCAGCATCTCTGTGTGCCCTGCTCGGAGGAGCATGGTGTCTTTCTGGACAGCAAGACTTCTACCTGACTCCTCTGAGAGGAGGAGCAGCAGGGGTGGAGAGGGCCGCTCTCAGCAGGAGGATGCTGGAGAAGAAGCCCACCTTTACAAACCCTGATGTTCAAAAATTAATTTTAGTTTTGCTATTATAAACAATAATAATGTGTGGATGTAATCTTAATATGCCTCACTTAAGTCCCTAGTAGTAAATTTAATTTGTAATTAATTTCAAATAGCTTTGAAATGTAAGGGACAGTTCCTAAAATTTAAACTGTTTTAAAATTATTTATTACATATCCTCTGTCTATTTGGTTTGCTAAAACAAAACTTATAGGTAAGAACAAATGTTTCTAAGGCAGTCAAAGTTGTCTTTGCAGGCAAAATATCTTGGTGGAATCATACTGTGAATATGGAATGGCTCACATTTCATATGTTGCTTTCTGTGCCCTTGCTCTGTTATAGATTACACAGATATGTGCTAGTGACTGGAGCACATTATCTTCACATGGATTGATTGTGTTAACTAATGAACACGTTTATAATTTAACAGGTTCATTCTAATTACCTAGGCTGTAATATTTTAAAATATTAGCAGCAAATGTCAATTAACATCCATATCCATATATGGAAATTATGTTTTCATTTGTGCTCAGTAGAATTGTTATATTTTCTAGAAATATTAAACTTTATTATTAGTGGTTTTGGTATTCACACACTGAAATACTGTTGAGGTCACTCAGGCTGAGTATCAGATATGATTATTCACCAGATAAGAACAGAGGACACCATGGGTAGAAGGAACTCCACCCAGTGTGCTTGGCTTCACCCTCATGGGGCTGATGGACTCTGCAGAGACACAGCTGGTCTTCTTTGTGCTCTTTCTCCTGATTTTCCTGATCACTGTGCTGGGGAATGCGGGGATGGTACTGATCATTTGCCTGGATCCCCAGCTTCACACCCCCATGTACTTTTTCTCACTCACCTGTCACTTCTTGACCTTAGCTACTCAAGTCTCATCACCCCTAAAACCTTACAGAGGTTACTGACTTTCACCAAGAGTATTTCCTTCCTGGGCTGCTTCAACCAGATGTTCTTTTTTGTACTCTGTGGTGGTACTAAATGTTTTCTTCTCTCCTCCATGGCCTATAATCACTATGTAGCTATCTGCTGCCCCTTGCACTATCCAGTCATTATGTGCACAGGACAGTGCCATGCCCTAGTAACTGGGTCCTATATGTTTGGGTTTATAGATTCCTTTGTCACTGCAGTTTTCATGAGCAGACTGCACTTCTGCAACTCTAATGTCATCCATCACTTTTTCTGTGACACATCCCCAGTTTTAGCACTGTCTTGCAGTGATAGATATGACCTTGAAATTTCTATAGTCTTTTTTGGTGGGTCCACCCTACTGCTGTCCATCCTCACCATATCTGGATCCTGTGTGTCCATCCTCTCCACTATCCTCAAAATTAATTCCACTGCTGGAAAGAAAAAAGCCTTCTCTACTTGTCCCTCCCATCTCCTGGATGTCAACATTTTATGGCACTCTAATCTTTACTCATTTAAAACCTAAGATGTCCTACTCCTTGGAAAGAGATCAGGTGGTTTCTGTGTTTTACACGTTTGTGATCCCCATGCTGAACCCCCTCATTTACAGTCTCAGAAATAAAGAGGTGCAAAATGCTGCTGTTAGAGTCCTGCAGAAGAGAGAGGACTTCAGTCAGTTAAAGCAACAGTGATAATAAATAAAATTGGCCTTTCCCTTTTCATTTTATGGATATTCTTTGGTCACTTTCTGAAAACAAGTCTATGTATCTGATTTTGTGAGTGTGTGTGTGTGTGTGTGTATGTACACATAAGTGTATTTCCTATATTTTACTGGATGATTTTGATAGTGTCCATATACCTAATGACAATTCTGGTATATTCTTGCATGCTGTTTCCTGTCTCAACTCTATGTGTTATTGAAGCCATTGTGAAGACCTCTAGATTAATTTAACAGGAATGCCCATGTTTGATCAAAATTTTATTACTCATGCTCATATATGCCTGATAGTACACCAGCCAAGAAGACTTTGGGATTGAATGTAATCTCCTTCATTTCTGGATTCTTTGCTCTTTCCATCTGCACAGGGTTGGTTGGGGTTAACCATCTCTGAATATGAAGCTGAGCTCCCCAAGTGCTTTGTCATGCTTATTCCTCTTTCCATCCTTTGTCAGAGTGAGCTATTTCATGTGTTCCACATGGTCCTCTTTCTCTTGTCTTTGGAATTGGAGGTTTTGATGAACATGAACTCAGACCTGGGAGAGGCTCACAAAAAAATGTATAATTTTCTAGTTTAACAGCATTTTTAAAAACAGGGCAGTGAAAGGTTCACTGTAGCTTTTCATTTCCTATGTGGAAATGGAAATTCTACACTCCTTTAAATCTTAACCATAGCTATGACCTCAAAACTATCTCTGATAGACAAATTCACACATAACAGTGGGGCATCATCTGCTGCAATCCTGAAGTGTGAGGGCACCTCACAGTCAGTGCAGTTCAAACTGTGCCCACCCAGGCTGCTCTCAGACTGTGGCATTGTTTCTTCGCTCCTGCCTTGCTTTATTCTTCCCTTTATTTTTTCTTTCTTTTTATGACTTTGTCTTATCAGTAACTCAAGCCCCACATCTGTTACTACATATCTAAAGGAATGGAATCAATTGCTAGATGCAGCAGAAATTGTTTCTTCAAAGCCTTATAGTATGTTCTTTTTTTCTCTCATTTCTACCACTGACTTAATGAAGATCATCAATGCTTTTTAGTTTTTGTGGAAGTTGAGTAATAAAATTCGTAATTGAAAAATATCATGTAACTCCTCCATTGTGGCATGCCTGACAAGCTTAAAAGTAAACTGCAAACTCACAATTTAAGATAAGATTCTGACCTCACTGGGAAGAGCTATGTACCATTAAGCAAATTAGCTGTACTTAAACTTTTGGACAGTTTTCTCAATTGTGATGAAAGGAAATAATAGAGCATTTTGATGGAGGTGTTACCACAGAAATTACATGAATTAATCCATGTAAAATATTAACATAATATTTATATTATATTAATATTAAAATATTAACATAATATTAACACTACCTAGTAAACTGTACAAAAGTGTGCATTATTACTCTTGTATAAGAGGAATGCTTCCTCAATCATTCTAAAATTTCTGGTGGTGAAAATAAAACTGGCAGAGTTTAACGAGTGGAGCATGAAATTTCATTTTGTGAAATTTTAGATGTCAGGAGCTTAAAAATGCCACATCACTGGCAGGCAGCATTCACAACCTCTTCTAGAACATGTAAAACAGGTTTTATTCATATGTGCATATGATACAACTGATTACATTCATGTTGGGGAACTGGTACGTGCACACATTGATCATTTTTAATCACCCTTCCCCTCTTAGGCCTCTCCACTCTTCTATTCCTGAGCTCCCCTTCCCCTTCAAAACTACCTCCCTATTTCCTATCATCTCTATTTCATTATTTTAATTAAATTATTTACACTTCGTGGCACTTACATAAGAGACACCATGCATTCCAGGACATTTGTGCACATCACAAATATACAGCTCCTTGAGCAGATAAAGGAGCCATAAGAAGTCACTGCATTATATCTTGGGTGAGCAGCAACCAGGTCAAACTCAGACCTATTGGCATTTAGAAAGATGAGTAAAGTAGCAAAAAGAATCCATGCAGACAATGAATGAAGATTTGCTCAGTGTGGGGAGGGAGAGCTCCATCCTCCATCTCCACAAGAGACACTTCAGCACATTCTATGAGTGCTGACTTTACAACAGGACAGAGAACTATCACAATGAGAATGGAGCCTGGAGTTCAGTCCCATGAGCAGGGGCATTAGTGACACTTTCCATTATTTCTCTGGATGAGGATGGCGTGGAGTCAGGAACCATCTCAGAAGTTCCCTCTCCCTTGGCCTCAGGACAACCAGGAGGAGCAGCACATGGCCAGGGCCCTTGCTGAGAGCCATCTTCAGCATCTCTAATGTGGTAGGTATAGTAGAAGAGAAAGCCCCCACATGCTTTCTATCTACAGGCCCTAAAGCCATTTCTCACTAGGGAGCCAGTGCCCCCTCAATAGTTAGGTTCAGCCCAAGAGAACAGTGACATGCTTTCTACCCAGGAAAAGAAAAATCAAGAGATCATGGAGAGTGTCCTAATATCTGCCTTGCTGGGGCAGAAAGGCAGGGTGTGAAATCACAGTGAGAAACCCAGCTCATGTTGTGCACATTCAACCAGGTGGAGTGAAAGGCCAACCCAGAGAAGTGCAGGAAGCAAATGCCAAAGGTAGTTTGAACACTGCATGATGAAAATAGCTGGGCTGGGAGAGGGTTCAGAGGGGGTGGGCATCTGAGTCAGACAGCACAGCTGGGGAGGTGGGGCTCCCACATCTTCTCACCCACCCAGAGCTGGAGCACCCAGGCCTCTACTCCCGGACTGGAGGCATCCAGTCCTCTCAGTCCCACTGCCAAGCTGTGCTTCCAAGACAAGGCCTGTGAATTTGAAAAGCTTTGGCCCAGGGTCTGGTCCTGCCCACTGACAGGAGAGCTGAGAGATTTGCGAGGTGCCCTCACTGCCAGGTATGGAGGAGACTCAAGTTTCAGGTTGGGTCCATTGTCACCATCAGAGAATGTGACCGAGACTTCCCATAATGCACAGAGACAGAAATGGCTTCTGCTCCTTGGACAGGGTGGAGAAGGAGACCTGGAGACTTCACAAAAACCCGGAGATTTTTACATTGCTGTTTTTATTAGCCATAGTCAAACAATAGAAGTCCAGGAAAAAGAGTCTCCAGTACATGCCCTCACAAGGAAGAATAGTGAGTGTGTGCATGTGTGTGTGTCTGTGTGTGGGTTTATGTGGACATATAATTGTGTAACTGTATAATATATATGCTTTGGCTCCTGTCCTATATTAGATGGGGTTTTTTTTGTATTCTACTTGTTACACTGGATTTTCTAACTTTGTAAAAGATACACGTGTGCTAGTTTTTTAATTGAAGTCAATACTCTTATATTTTCTCTTACTTTCCATTTATATTCCCTTCCCTTTTCTCCCTCAATATTTTTCCTCTCACACCCTCTCCAATCTCCCCTGCCACCCTTTCTCTTTCTATATGTAAATATTCACAAAAGCATATTTTCTACAAGCCTATACTAATTTATTCTCTTCCTCTTTGTTTCTAGGTTAGTGAAATGAGATATTTTCAAACAATTTTTAAGTTATCTCAACTCATCTGCAAATGTAAATGTTCTTATTTTGAGAAATAACATTAACATCCAGAGAGTAGAAATAGTCATAAAGAGAAGAAAAGCTCCATAACATGTCTTACTCAAGTTGTCAAAAACTCAGAACTACTAATATTAAAAGAAGAAAGAAATGCTAAACCACTTACAGTGGCAAACCTGGTAGAATAGAAATGGATTTCTCAACAGAACATTTACAAGCCAGGCAGACTTGGAATGCTGTGTTTCCACCCCTGGAAGAAAATATTTACCAACATATATTACTGTATCCTAAAAGATTTTCCTTCAAATTTGATGTAGAAATAAAGCCTTTCTAAGAAAGTAAAATCTAATGATTATTTTTTCCATCTGGAACTTGAAGTGACATTTCACAAAGATTAAGAGTTGACCACTGGGTGTGGACAGGAGTGATGGGTTAGTAAAAGACTGATAAACTATCCACAGAGGGGTAAAATCACAGATTAAAATGACAATAAGTAAACAGAAAAGAACCAATCACAACACAGTGAACAATCTAATCCCATAGGAAAAATATAATTCATTTATTATTCATCTTAGATTTTTAAAAGGAAATCACATGTTCCAGGTACATTTTAAAGCCTTAGAAATACAGGTTTGAGGCCAAACATACACAGTGTTTATCTTTTGAGCATTACAGCAGCATGATAGTGGATCTAATTTGTAGTTGAAACTCACAGCTAAAAATATTCAAGTAGAACTTTAAAGGGGTTAGCTAGGAAAGGTGCGTAAGGACAGCAAAATGAAAGAATTATTTTAAAGGAAGAATAAGTGAGGTGTGCACAATGAAATATCGTTAAATTTTGTTTT
>NW_004625072.1:55191-65365 GCF_000247695.1 Heterocephalus glaber
TTTTATCATTTGTTATTATTCTTACATATGAACTAAATAAACATTACTGCGCAGCATCAGTCTACTTTCTGGGATTCAAGTGGATTTTATCACTTCCAGTGATTAGGCAGTAGAAAGGAAGAACTCTACTAACAAAATACTTAGTTTTTTATTTTTTATTTATTTATTTTGTTTGTACTGGGGATCAAGCTAGGGATCTTCATCTAGCAAGGCAGGCTGCAGAACCACTGAGCTAAATCCTTGGTGCAAAATATTTAGTTTTTTGAGAAAAGGGGGACAGAAACTCATACAAACTTCTAGTTGTTTTGTTGTATGTTACCATATGTAGGGCAGTTGAGGTGATGTCTGAAAAAAGAGTAATTGACAAATGAGGAATTATATTCATAGTGGGTGCTAGAGAATTATAATGCATTTGAAGACATTTCAAGCCATAGAGTCCAGAAAATATCCTTTGTAATATTAATTTAAATTCAATTAATAAGAAGACTGACTTAAGCAATATATCACCACCTATTATTATTTAATATACCTAAGTGTAAACAGAGGTATATGTATATTTCTAATTAAAATACAGACTTTTTCACATACACTAGATGAATAATTAACTCTATTGGAAATATTTTGGAAATATAAGCACTATCAAATAAAAACAAGAATTTTTTTCTAGATTCTGACAAGAGATATGTGGATTTACAACCACTATTGCTTTAGGCTGAATAACTGTTTAAAATACACTTGAGTTAGAAACCAATTTCTTTCAAGAATTTTTGCATTGCCTCTTTTACCTCTTTATTCCTCAAACTGTAGATCATAGGGTTCAGCATGGGAATGACAATGATGTAATATATGGACATCATCATATCATGCTCTGAGGCATAGCTGGAACTCAGTCTCACATATGTGAAGAGGATTGTCCCATAATAAATGAACACTCTGGCTAGATGAGAGTCACACATAGAGAACACTTTCTTCCTCTCTTGAGCAGAATGCATCCTCAGAATGGCCAACAGAATGAAGCCATAGGAGATGAGGATGATCAGGATGGCGAGCACATGAATGGCACCCACAAAGTAGAAGAGTAAAAGCTGATTTGTGTGAGTATCAGAACAGGAGATAGTGAGGAGAGGAGGGATATCACAGAACATGTGCCTAATTTCATTGGATCCACAGAAGGGCAGGCTAAACATGGCCACAGTATGTACCGTGGCATGTACAATGTCATCAACATAGGATGCATTGATCAGTGGAACATAAACTCTTTCTGACATCCTTACTGAACACAGCAGTGTGTCTTAGATGGCCACATAGCAGTCATAAGCCATTGCCACAAGGAGAAAACACTCTGTGTTCCCCAAAGCAACAAAGAGGAATATCTGTGTTGCACATTCAAGAAATTAAATGGTTTTATCCTTTGTCAGAAAATTGATCAACATTTGGGTGGTGACAACTCTGGAGTAGCAGGCATCCAAGAATGATAATACACTGAGAAAATAGTACATGGGTTTGTGGAGCCAGATATCATTGATGTCCAATGCTACCAGACCCAAATTTCCTACCAGAGTGAAAAGATAGACTGCCAGGAATAGGGAAAACAGGAAGACTAGCAGGTCAAAATCATCTGTGAAACCAGTCAGGATAAACATGGCTACTTTGGTCATGTTCCTTAAATGAATAATTTATGAATCCATGGGTTATTTTTTAGCATTCCTGATATTTCAGTTAGTATTTACATGTTGTATAGGCAATATCTGGTGAAGATAGAGTGTATTCCATCATATTCACCCCTTTGTATTTTGGAAAGGTGACTGAAATGCTTGTCAGTGAGAGAAACAGGCAGCAATGAAAAAGTCCAGACCAAATCATCAATTGCTGTCTTCAGTTACTCGAAGTAATTGCTATTTGATTGTAAACTAAATGCATCTTATTAAAAGAATCTTTCCATTTAATTTGCTGACTTTTCTGTATTTTCTCTGAAACTTCTTCACCTGCTTTCAAATTGGCTTTTCTTTAGTTTCATACAGATGGAATAGCTTTCCTGGTTTTCATTCACAGAATAATTTTCTTTATTGCTAATAGTTTTTCAAATGAGAACATCTATGCTTACATTATCAGATTGAGCTTAAGTGAGAGAAGAAATGTGGGAATCATTGAATAAATGTTCTTAGTTAACTAGAAAAACTATTAAATTACTTTTATATTTTGTTTGTCAATGAGGGTAGCCTGTCTGACCAAAACCTGTCAAGCCCAATCTTCTGACAAGTATTTCACCCTTTCAGTACATGAGGAACTGTGAGGGAAAGAGTGAGAAAGCATCTTCTTAATTCAGATGCATCCTTTTTTTGGCAAAATATACAAATTCAGTTTTTTAATTTCTTTTTTAGATTTTGTGTTTCAGTTTTCTTTTTTGAATCAAGATATTCTCATTTTCAAATTTGGGCCTCTGTTTTTAATTTTTAAGCCATTATATGTTTTCAAGTTATAACAATGACTTGGCAGGTGTCTCAAGTCCTACAATAAATATACATTCCATGTATCATGTGAATGTTTGTGATATACTTGTGTATAAAATTCATAACCATTTCTTCAAAATATAGATGAAGTTTCTAAAACTACTCTATGTTAATAGTCCCAATTTTAATTAATTTACAGAAGCTGTAAGAACAATAGATACTATAAATTTGTCAGATCCAAAACTGATAAAAATACATACCTTGAAATTTCTTACAAAACATGAATAATTTGGAAAATCAAAGAAAAATCATTCCCTCACTTCTCAAAATCAAAAAACATTAATTATTTTCCATGTTAAAAACATTGAGCTAGCAAAAAGGGAGAAGTCAATATAGCAGCTACCTCATTAGTAAGATTCTATCAAGGGTAAAAATTGTATGTACATTACCTTGTGGAATATGCACAACTTGAGCATAACTGGTTCCGCATTTTTGTATTGACGAGAAAACTGGCCCAGATAGATGTAGAAATTGATTAAATGACACATTTAGTAATAGAGCCATATTCAAGCCCTGCTTTCAGAGTACACACAGTGCTATTTTCTCTTCACCATTCTGCAGACTCATTGTGATATACTGCAATTCAGAAATCATCACCTAAAAATAGTACAAAGTCACATCTGCATGTATTTGAATTTATTTAAAAGCAATCAAGTTTAAAAAGTACTATGAAGTTTAAAAAAAATAAAAGATAAACAAGCTACTTTATACATTTTCTAACTGGTAAATAAATTTAAGTCTCTTCATAAGAAAAAGTTCCAAAACTATCATCTAACAAATGGCCTATTAAAATGTAATTTTTTCTCCATTTTCCATTAGCACGAATTATAATTCTTCTATTCCCCTTTTCTATGATCATTTTCTCAGATGAATTAAAGCAAATTCTTCATTCACTGCTCTATTGGCTGATATTTAGAAGAAATTCTCCCTATTTTCTCTGCTTTATTTCCTGAAAGGAATGGGATTAATGTGCAGTATAATCTCAAGTTAACTCCTTTCCCTTTGATTAAAATACTAACATACTTTTAGATTCAAATTCAAGAGTATAGATTGGAACTGCTCACTGAATTAAAGCTAGATATGGTGGTTTACATTGGCTTTCTTATATCAGGATCTTGAGCTCCTCTTGAAGTCCACAGGGATGCTGCAAAGAGAATACACAGGAACTTTCTTCTGGGATACAAAGTTACCAAGCTGATATAGTTTTTTTCTGCAGTAAATGACTGAAGGATGTGGAACAATGATTTACATGATAAAAATGATTGCATGAATGTACATTGGTCTCTGATAGAAGATGCAAAATGTATATCCATAGAGCTGGCAAGAAAGTACTTCCAGACTTGATAGTAAATATGTACAATTTGAATGATAATAAAAATCCAGTTTCCTTTTCTTGGAAATATAACCTGCTGAATCCTCTCAATATTGTGGAAGCATACGTATTATCTGATCATATGCAAGCATAAGTTAGGATGAGTAATCATTCCTTAAAGATCATTGTATTTGTTTTAATTATTGATTCCTTTGTAAATGAAATGTGGTTTACAATATTTTCTCTATCATACATTCTTTTTCATTGACATACTGTTTCATAATATAGTCACATGCTCTTGAGCTCAGAATCCTCTTAATTTGGATATAAAAATGTATAGAAGCAATCTTTTTATGGATTTAAGTTTTCTCCTTAGTATTTTATTGACTGACTTTAAGGGAGATATATAGGTTTTCATAATGTGAGCATATTTCTATTTCTGCTTTCTTTTCTCCTGTTTTACAAATACCTTACTATGGTTGCTACATTAGTCTTTTAAAACACACCACTCATTTTCCAAGCCTTTATTTTAAATTAAATGAAATGATTCCATAATTATATTTTCTTTTATTTTGACATACTTTTGTGCATTCTGTATTTTTTCATAAAATTTCAATCACTGTTTTCTTATGTATTACCTAAGTGATCTTTTGGCACATTTTGCAACTTTCTGAAGGACTATGTAATATATTTACCTGACTTTTAAAATACTATACTGAGGAATGGAGTGGAGTATGATTTGGAGTAGGAATATTAACTAACAACTCCTTCATGTTCAAGAATCTCAAATATCCATGCACATAGATACAGCCAAGGAATTTAAGTAAGAGCACAGTATCTGGCTATAGCACAATACAATGGAAATCAAAAGGAACAAAGGAAGAACAGCTGCCCGTTCTCTGCATCACACCTTGCACAACTTAAGACAATACAGTGCATAGATAGACAACAACTACTTGAGGGAGGGAAGTTAACATAGGACTTTGCCTTGTAGCCCACCACGGGGGCCTCTATCAGGAAAACCCAATATTGAGGAGAATTCCACAACCCCAAAGTATATGCCACCTGGAGACTGAGGCAGAAGACAGTCATGTCCTTCTGTAAGGAAGTCTTCCTGTAAGAAAATGGGTCTTCTGTGACCCATTACTGCAACTTCCCTTCACTTTGAGTCTTGCGGCTCATGACCCTGGAAGGCTCCATAGAAGATATACAAACCATAACTCATGTAAAAGTGCACTTTTCTCTGAATTAACTGTATGAGTTTCCTAATTTACAAATTTAACTTCAAAAATATATGTGAGAATTTATACTAAGTGAGTGGGTTATGGTAGAAGTGATCCACTGTTAGGTCACAGTGAATATATTCACACGGGCCTACCAAGCAGAGATTCTGAAGCAGCTCAAAACATTAGTAAAGTTGTAAGTGTATGCCTTGTCAGCGAAACCATGAGGTAGCCCACACAAAATGAGTTAGAAAGGATCTACCTGCTTTTTAAAGTGTGACTTCAAAATGTGACTCAAAGGATTAGAGACATTGGATATTTGGATAGTGGAGCTGTCTTTCAAGCCTACTAACTCAGGCTAGTAGGTGCACTGTACACATCTATAGTTCTAAAACTTGAGAGGTTGAGACAAGAGGAAGACTTGGAGTTAGCAGACAGACTGGGCTACACAGCAAGTTCAAAACCTACCTTCATAACACAGCAAAATCCTGTTCCCCCAAAAAGTGAATACATTACAAAACATTATGGTAGTAAACACTTTTGAGAAGAGTTCAATCCCCAGTATCCTGGAAGGTCTGTTTTATCATTCTTTTCTATAACAAACCATGGTGGTGAATCACACTATTTGGTAGAAAACTCTAAACTCAGGGAAAGTAATTAGGATATAAGTAGAAATGTTCAAGTGTCACAAACATCAAAGACAAAGTGGTTGTTGTTGCTGTGATGGGGACTGATGTTAATGGAACAATCAATAACCAATCTATTTGCATCTACCATGTTGGCTAGAAGATCACAGCTTTCCTAGATAAAAGAAGACTAAAACAATACTCAAACATTTATTGATCAGTATAACATGAGAATTGCAGGTCAAATGAAAAAGTGTCTAACTTGGCACAATTTTCTGGTATTTACTAAGGATAGGAAGAATGTTGAAGTTTACACCACATTGCTTGCATTTGAAAATATTCTGTAATGTATGAATTCTCTTCTGTTGAGTGAGATGGGAGCAGTGAATAAAGGCTTTACTACATCCCTTGCATTGGTAGGCCTTCTCTCCACCATGAATTCTATGTCAAGTAAGACGTATATCATGTCTGATGTCTTTGCCACATTCCTTGCATTTGTAGGGTTTCTCTCCAGTATGGATTCTCTGAGGTCGACTAAGGACAGAAGAATTGCTAAAGGCTTTCCCACATTCTTTGCATTTGTAAAGTTTCTCTCTATTATGAAGTCTGGTGTCTAGAAAGTATAGACCAAGTACCAAAGTTTCTACCACATTCTTCACAATTGTATGTGTTCTATCTAGTATGCACTCTGTAGTTTAAAGAGAGGTTTGAACATTTATTAAAGGCTTTGGCACGTTCATTACATTTGAAAGTCTTCTCTGCAGTATGAATTCTCTGACATTGAGTTAGATTTGAACCATGAGTAAACAATTTGCCACATTCTTCACATTTGTAGGGTTTTTCACCAGCATGAATTCTCTGATGTGGAGTAAGGTGTGAATGACAGTTAAAGGCTTTGCCACATTCTTCACATTTATATGGCCTCTCTCCAATATGAATTCTCTGATGTATACTAAGGCATGAAATTAAATACTAGTTAAATACTTTGTCACATTCTTTACATCTACATACCTTCTATCCATTATGAATCCTCTGATGCTGACTGAGGTATGAGCAATTATTAAAGGCCTTTCCACATTCGTTATATTTGTAAGGTTTCTGTCCACTATGAGTTTTCTCATGTCTCATAAGATTTGAAGAACTTTTAAAAGCTTTACCACATTCTTTACAACTGTAGATTCCTATATCCAGATTTTGATTAGGCAATAACAGATGGGTACTGTCCCATATTCATGAAGACTGTTTACCTTGGTATTGGGAAGACATGTTTGTTGATTACAGAATAATCAACCTTTCATGAAAAAACTAAACTGATCACATTTAGGAATTTGCTCTTCATTTTTAAATTTATTGTCTACCAAAATGAGTGGTTCAAAATTTAATCCAATGTTACATTGAAAATTTTCAAGTGATGAACTGAAACATAGACTGGACTTATTCTTAGATTTTCCAAATTTCTATTGAGAGAAAAGGCATGTTTCAAAATTTGATGTGACTATTCACCTTCAAAAACATGTGGGTCTTTAAAAGTAGCAGGTACAAAGTCATTTACTTTCTGAAATGTTGTATGCTCATCTCTGCTGGCAGTGAAATTTTTGCTTTCTTTATTTATCATAAATTTGTTACATCCATTAAAACATGCATTCTTATCTTCATACTCGCCCATATTTTCCCAATATTTTTTAAAACATAAGTTGTCATGGCCACAAATATTGTGCCTTCCCTTTGTCATATTCTGTAATGAACTTTTTCTGCCCTCTTTTGATGAGAAGCCTTGGGCAAAGTGAGAAGATACAGAGGTGAAGGAAAAGACTTGGGCTGTTATTATGAATGTCCTGTGAGATCACTGGAGAAGGATTTTTAGAGAATTTAATAGTATGATGAGCACAACGCTGGAGATGTCCTCCTGGGTATACAGCCAATGTTTCTTGTCTCTTCACATTGCGGGGCTCTCTGCTTTGCTCTAGAAAGGTGATCGGGTTAAGTGTAGAGCCAGCAAAACCTAGGGAGACCAGGTTTCCATAAGTCTCTAACATCACATCCCTATACATATTCTGCAGAGCAGCCTCCAAGCATTCCCACTGCTCTGGGGAGAAATGAATGGCCATGTCTCTGAATATCAACAGTTCCATTTTTGGCTTTCAGGGTTCCAGCTTTCTTCTTGTGTATCTCTTACGCCTAGAGATCACAGGGTCACACAGGCTAAAATCAAGTCACCTGTGCCAACAGAGCCAAAGACAGTGTGTGAAGTATATTGCCAAGATGGCAGGCCTACACTTTTTAATATACCTCAATAGAGTTCTCTATGATGGCTGAACTAATTTCACTTAGCTTATTTTCTAAGTTAAATTTTCATTACTTTTCCAGATTTTAAGTATATCCTGTGTAATACTATAGACTTCTATTACTTTAAGGTATGTGCAACAGAGACATAATAAATTTCTGTGATTTACAAGGGATAAAATTGTGATAATTGAATAAAACTATATGCTATTGAGCAAAATAAAGCAACCGGCATGTCCAAAGTCTATGATCGTTCTTAGGATGTCAGGGTATAGGGAGAAAAATAACATCTGTGGGGGTCAAATCCTTCACAGAGTCTCTAGAATGAGATAATACAATTAAAATGAGTGATGAAGTCCAAATTTAAACAAAGGGTGGATATATCAATACATAGAAAATAAAATTACACAAGTAACAATTATATATTGACATCAAAGATTATTTAATATGGATATCACTGAACATAGTGATCAAGATATGGGTGACACAATTAATTTACATTAAAAAAAAGTCTATTGGAGAACAGATAAATGCTTTGCTTGGAAAATTTTGAGGTTATACAGCACAATTAAATTAAAGCAGAAAATTTCATTTTCAGTTTCAGAATGAAGGAAAATAGATTCAACATGAGGTCAACTCAATTCTAAATATTTATATCATTTATAGAACAGTACCTTGCAAAGAGTCTTTGCATCACCTCCTTGACATCTTTGTTCCTCAAACTGTAGATGATGGGATTCAGCATGGGAATGACAATGGTGTAGAATATGGACACCACATGTCATGCTCCAAGACATAGCTGGAACTGAGTCTCGTGTACATGAAGTGTATTGTCCTGTGATAAATGAACACTCAGTGAGGTGTGAGCCACATGTGGAGAACACTTTCCTTCTCCCTTTGTCAGAAATCATCCTCAGAATGGCCAACAGGATGAAGCCATAGGCGATGAGGATGATCAGGATGGTGACCACCTCAATAACACTCACAAAGTAGAAGAGTAGAAGCTGGTTTGTGTGAATATCAGAACAGGAGGGAGCAATAAGAGGAGGGATATCAGAGAACATATGCCTAATTTCATTGGATCCACAGAAGGGCAAGCTAAATGTGGCCACAGTATTTACCATGGTATGTACAATGCCACCAGCACAGGAAGCAGTGATGTGTAGCACATAGACTTGGGGTGACATCCTTACTGAACACACCAGTGGGTGGTAGATGGCCACATAGTGGTCATAAGCCATTACCACCAAGAAAAATGATTTTGTGCTTCCAAAACTAATGAAGAGGAGCATCTGTGCTGCACATCCATGGAATGAAATCAATTTATCTTCTGCCAGGAAATTAACCAACATTTTTGGAGTTAAAACAGTGGAATAGCATGCATCCAGGAATGAGAAAACACTCAGGAAATAGTACATTAGGTTGTGAAGTTGGGCCTCCCCAATGACCAGTACCACTAGTCCCAGTTTTCTATAAGAGTAAAAACACAGATTGCAAGGAACACTAAAAATAACACATCTTGCAAGTCCCAATCAGCTGAGAAACCCAAAAGTATGAACATGGTGACTTCACTCATGTTCTTCAGATGAACATTGCATGTGTCCAAATCTGAAGATGATCCTTCAATTTCAGTTTTTATTTACAGGTTCTAAGAGGAATTTCCCTTGTCCTTGGAGTCTACTCAGCTGTATCTACATGTGTTTCTCAGAATGGCATAACAGTTTCCCTAGTAGGCAGGGGATGACCAGTGGTAAAGAAATTGGACCCAAGTGGATGCGTTTTGCTGTATAAGGAAAAGAAAAAAATAATTTAATTCATTTGTTGGCTGAATTTATTATGCCAAAATACTGTGCTGCCTATATGTATGGGTTTTGTGTCCATTTATTTTTGTTACATTTTCTACCATCTGCTGTAAGATGATTTTAAAATTCACAAAAGTTAATATAAGAATATTTAAGCCTCAAAATATTATACTGCATTTCATGCCTCTGTTTACTCATCCTTGGTTTGCTATGAAGTGCAAGAAATGTCCTTCTTTTTTTTGGTTAAAATGGAATCAAGCCAGATTATGTCAGAGACAGTGTGGGAAAGAAATGAGAACAAATTCTCAACATCATTTCATTTTAAAATATCTCCAAATGACTAGAAAAAGGGATTTTACACTTCTATTTGAAGTTTTCATATGAGATTGCAAGAGAAATTATTTTATACCCCACTCTG
>NW_004625073.1:8612-18738 GCF_000247695.1 Heterocephalus glaber
GAGTGTTCCATCTCATTTCCCTTTGGGGTTGCTGTAGGTGATCTGGAAGTCTGGTTTTGAGACTTATTTATGTGTTTTCTCATTTCGACTGGCGGCGGGGGCTGTTGGTGCCTGCATGGATTACCTCCTCTGAGCTGGGCAAGGTGGGACAGGGGCCGGGAGCAGCAGTAGGGATGGTGCCCCCAAAGCCCCTTCCTGTGGGCTGGGAGCAGCGGGAAGGATGGTGACCAGGGAGCCCCTTCCTCTGGTCCAGGAGTAGTGGGATGTTGGCTCAGAAGCCCCTACCTCTGAGCTGGGAGTGGTCTGGTGGTCCGGTGTCCTCTGCGTCTTTGTAGTGTGGAACCAGGTGGCTGTACAGAGGAGCAGGGTGGGGGTGGTGTGTCCAGTGGATTGTTGCCATGGCGCGGGCTGATTCGGCATGTTCTGTGCGACTCGGAACCTCGGTAGGGCATGTGCAGACCTCCATTATTATGTTTTCTATTTACTGTTTTTTGAAGGTGTAAATATTAGACAGCAGGAGGATGGGTTTTGGACTGAATGGAGGTTGTATTTTGGTCTTATGACTTGCCTTTTGTTTTTTGTGTTTTTTTTGGTACTGGGGATCGAACTCAGGACCTTGTGCTTGCCAGGCAGGCGCTGCGCCACTGAGCTCAATCTGCGGCCCATGACCTGCCTTTTGTGTACAGAGCACTCACTATTAGTATATTTTATATGTTATATTATATACATGAGAAATAAGTTGAGCTTTACTAATTTCATATAATACTGATAGTAATAATATAATATTTACTATGACTAGCATTGGCATCTTAATTGACACTGGCATCTTTCCTTGGTATACATGTCACACACGTACATCACAAAAAGGATGAGATGAAAGCTGTGGCCTCACTCCTACATTCACTCAGTGTGCTGCAATATTTTGCAGTATGTGTGTATCTGATTAACTAGAGTTATAACCTAGATTTAAAAATCACTAAATTGAAAAGTAGTTTAAAGGCCAGGGATTTAGCTTGGTGGTGCCACTGCCTGCCCCACAAGTGGAACGACCCGAGTTTGATCCCCAGTACCAAAAAAAGAAAAGTAGTTTAAAAAGATTCTAGTTAAAGGGTTTTGGTTTCAAGATAAACTAATAAGGCAGAAGAACTACATGAAAATCATAAAGCTTATACTCCTTTATCAATCATATCACAAAACAATCACAAAACAATCTGTAATCATCAAGACTTCAAAAATAAACCATGACTCACAATTGTTAATGATTAATCTCATTCAAGGTGTGTATTATGCTAAATAACAGCAGCTAAGTGCAATAGTCCATCTACAAATAAATAATTATGTACATATTGGAGGTGAGTGCTATAAATTTTTGACAGAAGGGATAATTAAAAAGTTTGGAGACCACTGGTGTATATTATTTCTGTCCCATTAGTATTACAAGGGTGTTTTCTAGTCTTCATGTCTAGTTAAAGCTATTAAGATACCTAGATATATAATTCTTAGCTCTACTAAAGAAGTTACACGCATGTTTTAAAGCCTTGACTACAATGAAACTAAGGTGATTGTCATTTCTCTGAGCTTCTAAGTATGTGTCACTTACATTTTACTCCTCTCCAAGCTTACACTGGGACAAAATGTTTGACATCCACAAGTTAAAGGATGAGAGATTTATTGTGGCCCATAGTTTTCAGAGGATTCAGTCCATGGTGGGTTGGCTTCAAGGCAGAAGGTAGAAGGCATGGTAGAAGGGCATGGCAGAGGAAAGCTGCTCACCTCATGGCAGCCAGGAAAGAGAGACAGGAAGGAGGAGCTGGGGACAGGAACACAACCTTCCAGGTCATGCCCCCAGTGACCCACCTCTTCTCACCCCCTCCCCAAGTACCAGGGATTGAACATTCTCACCTTTTAAGAGCACATTCAGATATGAACTCACGGATCATCCCTGGATAAGCATAGTGTTCCATGATCTAATCACCTTTTAAAAGGTTCACCTCTGAATGTATGGACTTTTGGGGAAACATTTTAGATCCAAACCATAATTCTGTGCTTCTCATCTTCTCAAGATGCCTCCTTGCCAGTCACAGGCCTCTCTTTTCTGTTTGCTGTGGTTAGAAAGATCTGTATTTTTCATTTTGAAAAGCAAGACAAAGTATGTAGCAGTGGAACATGTAAAATCAGACATGTTTTGAGAATCTAAGGTATATGCTAGGCAAATAAAAGCTCAGAGTTACCTTGTCAATTGTTTGAGACAAAGATTCTTTTCAGGCTTAGTCTAAGTGGATTAGGTATCTGTGATGCCCTTTGAGTGCTGCATGTACTAAAACGACAGTGGATTCATCAGTTTTTCAGGGTTTGTATCAGAACATGAGTCATAATATGTAAATGAGACAGTAATCGTGTCTGCACTTCAAAGGTATTGATTGGATCTGAGATCGAGACAACTTTGGCATGTTTTATGTCCTATGTTCTTAATTATCTGATTAGAGTTGATTACGCTTCACTCCCACTAGGAAATGTAATTGAGTAGGCATCTGTAATTTGGTTTTGTGTGTTTGTTTTGGTGTGTGTGTTTTTATGTGGATGTTTGTGTGTTTTCAGTTTTGCTTCCAAAACTTAGTGTGTCAGCAGACACTAAAAAATAACTTCTGCTCTGCCTTGAAGACTCAGGGTACAAATGTAAGTAGTTGTTACTACAAAGATTCATTCCTCCACTTCTCAACTGCTTTATATGGTCCTTTTATTAGTATTTTTTGTCATTTATTTTATAACCAGCCTTCTGCACATACTTTTAAAATCATGCTTTGTTTTTTGGGAGGTTTAGAATACTATCTTAAAATTATTTTTTTCAGAGATTATATTTTACAGTAGAAATATTTTTATTAAACAACTTTTGTATAACTTAAAAAATTCTACAATAGAAAAAAACAATGCATTTTAACAATTTGGCAATAAGCCTGACTTTGAAAGAACTCAGAATTCATAGTTCAAAGAGCAGACTCAATTTTAATTTAATGTGGACTTTATAATCAACAGATTGTCTTTTACATTTTATTTGTTATGAATGATATTATAGTTTCACTAAATAGATTTTCTTTTCTTTTTTTTACAAATGGAAATTGACTGAATTAATAAATGTCAATTGTAGTGGATTCAGAATGATCAGATACAGATTGCATTTGGGTAAATCAAACAAGGTTTACTTATTTAAAGGTTACAGAAAGAGGTCATAGCAACATTACTCAATGACAGATGAAGATATAAGTTTCCAGGCCACTCTAAAAAGATCTCATCAGCATATTGTGGGTGAGAAGTCTGAGTGACTGGTGACATCACAGCTTCTGGCAGTACCATGCTTTATTCTGTGCCTAGTTTTAAATATACAAGGCTGGAACAGACCTCAATTATGTATGGCTTGGAAATGAGCTGGTCTTGTCTGAGCCGTGTACTGCATCCACCTTGATGTTACAAAAATGTACAGAACAGCTCTTGAGTGAGATTCAGCCCAGTATCCTGGTCACTCATCACCCTGCCTCCCTGAGCTTCCCAGGCTGGCCCTTCTGCTTTCCTGCATGGCCCATTCAGAGCAAGACAATAGTCAATTACCCATACTACTCCGGGACTCAGGCTCACAGGCCTTGAAAAGAGGAAACGTTTATCCTGCATCTGTCAGAGCATGAGGAAAAAATATAAACTACCTGTAATGACCTCACCATGAGATATCCAGAGATATCACATCAAGAGATATTACATTTGGGGTGACATTTTCTCCAGGCACTAAAGCAAAATTTTACTTAGGATACTATCTACTGGTTTGTTTTTACATTAACAAAATACTATAGATACCTTTTAATGTTAAACATTAACCTATAATTATATAATTATTTTAATGGCTACATAATATATGCTCTTGTTTTATGATAATTTCACCAATTAACTGCTGATTAGCATGTTATTTCTTTTTGTTATATACTGCATTGAATCTTCCTGTAGTTACATCTTTTAGTTAAATATGTTGTGCAGTTTTTTTCCTTTTACCTATTAAATTTTCATAGATTTTGTGTGAATGCAACTCATAATATAATGGCATTGTTAGATGCTTAATACAGGATGAAATTTAACTCTGGACAGTGTGCTAAACAAATAATAGTTAGAAACTGGCTAAGGATAGCCATAGAGTAAACTAATTTAGCCAAGAAAAATGATGTCTAGAGCAAGACATATTTTTGTTTTTGGTCACATTTGTTGAGGCATAGTTTGTATATCGCAAAATTTGCCTTTTGAGGTGTATAGTTCCATGCATTTTGAGCCTTTCTTTTTTTCCTAAAATGTTCCCTGATACCTCTTGGTAGCCAACACCTCACTCCCCAGGCCCTGGTAACTATTAATCTAGTTTCTGTTTATAGAGTTTTGCTTCTTTCAGAATTCAATACAGATGGAAGCCTTTTGAGTCTGGCTGCCTTTATATGTCTAGATGCAGTTGCTATTCATTCATATTATGTTTGTATTAGTAATCGATTCCCTTCCGATGTGCTCACCAGATGATGGAAACTGGGTTGTTCCCAGTTTTTAATGATGATGAAGAAAATGGTTCATAAACAATTACATTAAGGCCTTATGGATATATGCATATATGTATATCCATATATGGATATATATTTTTATTCCTCCTGGATAAATATTTAGGAGTAGGACTGCTGTACTGTATGGTAAAGGATATGTTTAACATAGTGGAAAACTATCAAACTTTTGGTGCATACCAAACTTCTGATTGTTCTATTTTGTAACTGCCAGCAAGCAGTGTATGAGAGTTTTAGTTGCTGTGCACCCTCACCAGCCAGCACTTAGCATTGTCAGTTTTTCTTCCTTTCTCTTAAAATTAAAAAAAAGAGAATAGAAGGAAAAAAATGGAAACAAAACTTTTGTAAATAAGGAGGGGAAGAAGGGTTGAAGGGAGGGGAGGGCAATGGGAAAAAAAAAAGAATCAAGATATATTATGTACAGGTACAAATTCCCTATGATGAATACGATCTTTATGCATAACAAAGTGTACCAATAAAATTAATTAAAAAAATAAATAAAATCATAAAAAGAAAAAAATTAAAGTATTTAGTATACATGTTGTGGTACAGTATTTTATTGTGACTTAAATTCACATTATTCTTATAACTAAAGACATTGAACACTTTTCATGTACTTTTGTATATTTTTTTTACCATCCATGTGTCTTCCTTGATGAAATATCTACTTGATTTCTTTTCATTTATAAAAATTTGATTTTTTTAAGTCATTGAGAATTATTTATGTATTTGAAATACAAGTCCTTTTAATCATCAGTTATTAAAAAGACAGAGAGAAATACTTTGGCAATGGTATAATAAGACTTCCAAAAACATTCCCTGCCGTAAAAGCAACAATGCACTGAAAAATCAAGTTTTTTAGAACTTGAAACTTAGCCAAAGATTTGCAACAATCTGTGAATTGTTTCCCCAAGAGAAATGGCTAAATTTCTTTAAGATCAGTGAGTTTTGTGCTATTTTAACTTGTCCTATTTCCATTTTCTTTCCAAAGCTCTCCTGATAACCAGTAGCATTATAAACTTGTTTGTTAGAGAAACCAGGAGCCTATCAGTCACTAAGGGAGAAGAATGGATTTGAAGCTCCATAAAAAGTTCCATCTCTAGATATTTGACCTGTTTGGTAGCTCCCTGAAAAAGACCACTTCCCAGGGGTTATCTTTATGTGACATAACTTAGAGATCACTTGATGGGAAAAACTTGGTTCTAGGATGTTTGTCAAATATGAAACAGTCAGTAGCAATTGTTTAATCCTCAGCTGCTTGGGACAATAATACCAATTGGGGAAAATAAGAGGCTGGCCAAAAACCTAATAGTGAAATTGTACATAGTGTGCTTTGGAAATCCCTGATTCCTGCTCTTGTAGAAGGCTATTTGCATATGTAGAGTTATGCAAAACCCAAGAAAGATGAGGAAACACCCTCAGGTCACCTCTGGATGACCTTGAAGCTTTGGAAGTGAGGCTGAGGCAGATTTTAAAATTGCCAAGCATTGAAATCATATCCCACATACATACAGAGTCCCTCCATAAAAGTTGGGAGACTATTGCCAGGGATTTAGCTCAGTGGTTCCAGTGCCTGCCTTGCAAGCGCAAGGTCCTGAGTTTGATCTCTGGTACCAAAAAACAAAACAAAACAAAACAAAAACCAAAAAGTTGGGAGACTATTGATGCAAGGAATTAAAGGAAATATATGTTCAATTATTAGCCCGATCACTAAGATAACCAAGCAGGCACTTGATAAAGAATACAGAGTTTATAGAATGAGTCTCAGAAAGTCACCCAACAAACAGTGGCAACAACAAACAGCAAAATCAAAATACCTCTGGGAGCAGAAGGATATTTCTAGAGCTGCCATGTTAAATTATTTAAAATGTTCAGTTTTCAGCAAAACACTGTGAAACTCACAAGAATCAGGAAAGTATAAATCATAAATATGCAAAAAAGTAATCAATACAAATTTTCCTCCAAAGAAAACTTGAACAACAATATAAACCAACCCAGACCTCAAAGACAGACAAAACTTGCCATCTAAATCAGCAGAATACAAATTCTTCTCTGATGCATGTGGAACATTTCCAGGATAGACCATATGTCTGGCAATCAAACACATCTCAGTAAGTCTTAAAGTCTTCACTGGTGAAGTCTACAAATGTTAAAGAAGAATTAATACCAGTCTATCCAAAACTCTTCCAAAGATAGAGGAGGAAAGATTTCTTCCTGACTCAGTCTTCAAGCCAGTGTTATTGTCATGCCGAAATCAAGGTAATAAAAAAAATTATAGATCAATATACTTCATGGCTATATTTATAAAACCACCTATAAAATGCTAGCAAACTGAATCTAACAAAATATAAATCTCATGACCAAGTGGGGTTTATCCTAGGATTTTAAGGCTGTTCATTATATGAAAATCAATCAATGTCATTTATGATATTTATAGAATACAAGATGAAATCCACTGTATCATTTCAGTTGATACAGAAAACACATTTGACAAAATCCAAAACCCTTTTATGAGAAAAAACTGGAAATATTAGGAAGTGATTCAGTCTTATAAGGGAGTTTATGAAAAACACACTGATAATATCATACTTAATGGTGAAAGACTAGAACCTTCTCCCCAAGATCAGGAACAATCTCCAGGGATCTGCACCCTCACCACTTTGATTCTACGTTGTGCTGGAAGCTCTACTCAGGGCAACCAGGCAAGTAAAATAAAGATACTCATGTTGAAAAATAAGACGTAATTATCTCTAGTCACAGATAATGTAGATGACATGATCTTCAATTTAGAAATTCCTGTTGGATGCATCCTCCAGAAATTTAGAGCTAAAATGTGGATTCAGCAAGGTTGCAGGATATAAGAAAAGTTTATACAAATGAACTCTATATACATTCTCTAAAAATGAATAGCTCAAAAATAAAATTGAGAAAACTACTCCATGGTTAATAGCATCAAAAAGAATGAAATACATGGTAACACTAACAAAACAAGGGTGGGACTTGTATACACTAAATCATAATATGTCATTAAATTAAAGACCTAAATTAATGGAAAGACATCCTATGTTCATTGATTGGAAGGCTTCATATTGTTAGGATTGAAATACATCTCAAACTGACCTACAAATTCAGTACAATCCTTTAAAAAATCTAGTTACCCTTTTTACAGAAATTGATGTGAACTATAAAAGCCACAGAGGAATATGAGTTACCCAGAAGAGCCAAAATAGAGAAGAGCCAATTTGGACAACATATTCCCCTACCTGAAAACTTACTACAAAGCTACAATAGTCAAGGCAGTGTGATACTGGTATAAGGATATCAAGGGAATAGGACTGATAGTCCAGAGATTAAACCTTTATTTACAGTGAATTGATTTTTGAAAATTGTGCCAAGAAAATATAATGGATAAAGAATGGTGACTACATGAGGCTGCAACAACTGGGTTTTCATAAGCATAATAATGATGTTGGACTCCTAACTAATACCACAGCCAAAATTATCTCAAAATTAATCATAGACCTAAACATAAGTGCTTAAAGTTCAGTATAAAGGTTTTAGGAGAAATTATAGGGATAAATATTCATGATTCAGCTAGGCAATGATTTCTTAAACATGAAAAATTAACAATATAAAAATAGATAAATCAGACTTTGTCAAAATAAAAAAACACTTTTTTCTTCAGAGGAAATCAAGAAAGCAAAAGGACAGCCTTAGAAGAAAGTAGTTGAAAGGCTGGGGATTTAGCTCAGTGGTGCCACCAACTGCTTACAAGTGGAAATTCCCAATTTGATCCCCAGTACCAAAAAACCCCACCGGATTTATAAATCATTTATCTGATTAGGGATTTATATTTAGACTATACAAAGAACACTTACAACTCGACATTAAATCAATCAATTAGAATTGAGGCAGAGATTTAAAGATTTCTTTAGAGATGATATGCAAATATCCAAAAAGTGTAATGCAATCAAAGCCACAAGGGATATCTCTTAAATAACCATGTAGGATGGTTATTAAAAAAAAAGAAAATAACAAATGTTGGTGATGATTTGAAGAAATTAGAAACTTCATTGTAAGTAGGATCGTAAACTGGTGAACCCAATTTAAAGAAAAAATTTTGTAGTTCTTCAAAATATTAAACATAGAGTTACCATATGAATGTTGCATCATTGAATGCAAGAGAAATGAAAGCATATAACCATACAGAACTTGTGTACACATATTCATAGCAGCATTATTCATAATAGTAAAAAAGTAGAAGCTACCTAAATGTTCAACTGATTAATAGATAAATACAATGTACTATAACCATACAATGACATATTCAATAACAAAAGAGAATGAAATGCTGATAGAGAGTAGAACATGGACAAACTATGAAAACATGCTTATTGAAAGAAACCAGCACCAAAAACATGTATATTTTAAGTTTTTTGAAACATGTAGAATAGGCATTAGGGATCAAACTCAGGACTTTGAGCTTGCAAGGCAGGCACGGTGTCACTGAGCTAAATCCCTGGCCCTAAAGTAGGGAAATTTGTATAGACAGATCTGTGTCCAGATCTTGGTGTGTGTGGGTGGAGTGGGGAATAACTGCTGATTGATATAAGCTTTCTTTTTGGGGTGATGAAAATATTCTAAAATTATATAGTGGTGATATTTGCACAACTCTGCCTACATTAAAAACATCAATTTGTACATTGCAGAAGTGTGACTTTCATTACATGTAAATTTATCCAAATAAAACTATTTTTAGAGTAGAAATATTTAAAAAATAGCTCTCTGAAAAGAGATCCTGTCCTTTAGATGTACAGAAAAGCAAAACATAATCTTTAAAAAGAATCACAAAGCAATATATAATCTTGGGTTTTGCTTGCCTTTTATTTTTTAATTTATTTAATTTGAAAATGTTTGAAATATGGAGCATTGTAGGAAGCATTCTTTGGTGCTACACAGAACAAACTCTGGTCTGCAGAAAATTTTTGCAAGTGCATAAGCCATGACCTGAAATAATGATTAGATAAAAAAACTTCCAGGAATCATTATTTTGGATGAAAGAATGTGACTCACTACAAAGACACAGAGGACACCAGACCACCAGACCAAGGTACTGAGGCCACTGTTCCCGGCCCATAGGTAGGGGCTTCTGAGCCATCATGCCACTGCTCCTGGTCCAGAGGAAGGGGCTTCCCAGTTACCATCCCTCCTGCTGCTCTCAGCCCAGAGGAAAGGGCTTTTGGGTCACCTTCTGTCCCACTGCTCCTGGCCCAGAGGAAGGGGCTTCTGAGCTACCATCCCACTGCTCCTGGTCCAGAGGAAGGGGTTTCCCAGCCACCATCCCTCTGGCTGCTCCCAGCCCACAGGAAAGGGCTTTTGGGGCACCATCCCTACTGCTGCTCCTGACCCCTGTCCCACCTCACCCAGCTCAGAGGAGGTAATCTGTGCAGGCGCTAACAGCCCCCTGCCCCAGTCGAAATGAGAAAACATGTAAATAAGTCTCAAAACCAGACTTTCAGATCACCTACAGCAACCCCAAAGGGAAATGA
>NW_004625077.1:41213-55296 GCF_000247695.1 Heterocephalus glaber
ACCACTGAGACTTTGAAAGACTGAAATCCTTCACATGAAGAACATAATGGACTAAATTTCAAAGGTAGTCTCGGTTAGAATTCCATTTTCATTTTGAATGTGACTTTTTGGTCTTTACAGAGAAAAAAGTGTATAAGAAAGCAGTATCACAAGAATGGCAAGGTGAGTTTTAGAGCTGACAAGTACAGAATAAATTCCAGAATCTCAATGAATAGCCAGAAATATTTGTTAAGATTTTAGTGTGAGAGGCACAGTATTAAATTTCTAGGACAGAACAGTGAACAAAATAGAAAATCTCTGTTTTCATAGTCATGTTACAGACAAGGAAGATAAACAATAAACAAAAATAAACCCAAATTCAACTGATAAATGGATAAAAAAGATATGGGTTTTTTACACACTGGAGTACTATTCAGCCATAAAAAAGGATAAATTTGAAACATTTCTAGGTAAATGAATGCACCTTGAGAACATACTCTTAAATGAAATAAATTGAACACATGAGTAAATATCATGTTGTTTCTCTGGTGTGAGAAACTGAAAGTGAAAATAAAGACCAAAAAGAATAAAAAGTACTGTGAAATAGAAATTGTTCAAAATTATACAGAATTTGAGATACCTTGTGAATGCTTAAAATTAAGGAAAATATTAATAATAAAGTGAAAATAATATGAATCACAATAATATTGATATTACTAGAAAAAAATAAAGAAAATACTCAGAACATTTTTTTTGTACTCAGAACATATTAAGTATAATAAATCTTTCCCTTCTATAATGAGCAGAGTATATGATATTAAGTCAGGTATCATTTAGGGTTACAGCATCATAATATAATGAGTGATTTGAATCTATTTATCATGTGTCCTGGAAATCAAGAATTCTGCAGGTGTCACCGCCCTTTAGACATAACAGAGCTGCAGTTTTACATCGCTGAGTGGCAGTTGTCTCCTCCAGCATTAAAATTGATTTGATGTGGTTTTTTTATAAAATGGAGTACTACTCAGCCATAAAGAACTACAAACTAGAGACATATATAACTAAATTGATGCATATTGAGGCCATACTCTTAAGTGAAATAAATAGGACACAGGTGTAAATACCGAATAGTTTCTCTAGTGTGAGAAACTGAAAGTATAAATAAGGATTAAAATGATTATAACAAATAATTAATAATTTGAAATAGGAAGAAAAGGTCCAAAGTGATAGGGGAAGTGGAAAGGGAAGGGGAAAGGAAAGAAGGGAAAGGAAAAATCATGAGAAAAGGAAACAGTGTAAACAAAGTCTTTGTAAATAGGGAAGGGTGGAGGGGGCAAAGGGTTTACAGGTAATGGGGAAAAAATAAGAACCAAGATGCATCATGTACAGGTACAAGCACCCAATGATGAATGTAAATGTATGCCTAAAATGTACCAATAAAAGAATTTAAGGGAAATAAGGAAGATTGATTAGAAATTTAGTGGGTTTTCCTTACTACTTATTATCAAAGATGAACAGTTTTATATGAAAGAACAACAGGTAGTATTGTTAATATTTAACACCATGACCACTAGCATCGACCCAACACTCTGTGGTAATGTATAATCCCTCCATTTCTACCGTGAAATCTCCAGTACACCCAGGACAGCTGCTGAGAGTCCAGGAATTTCCAGATCTCCTAACGAGTAGCATCCTCAAAGGATATTCAGAGACCACTGGATTCCTGAGAAAAAGTTGGCTATCTTTTTCTAAAAGGGTCCAGTCATTCTTATCTTCTAATTCGAGACAGAGGCTGTAAAGAAATAAGTTGTCAAATTCTGATCACTCTTTCTGAACTCATATTATTGTGATGTATTATAATATTATTAAGTCAAAAGATAAAATGAGGGAAGGGTCAATGAAAACAATACATTTATAAGGTTGAGTTTTAAATATAGAAGCCACAGCAGAAATGCAGGAAGGAAGAATCCAGAGAGATATCTCAGAAATGTGATCCAAGAAGAGTTAATAGCATAGGTATATGCCAGACACAGCAAGGAGCCTGACATAGCTGGAGTAGAGGAAAGGCAGAGAGTTAAAAGCGATAAAGGGCTGGGATTAGACCACACAGATCATCATGTACAATGCACTATTTTACTGTGAACATAATGAAAAAGGTTTTCAATTGAAGAGGAAGATTGGACTTTCTATTCTAAAATCATCATTCTAACTCATGTGTTGAAAAGAAGTCCTAGAGGGGCAAGGGAAGAAATTGGGTGAGAGATCAGTTGGTAGAAAACAGAGATAAAAAATACTAGCAGTGGAGAAAGTAAGAAGATATTAGACTTTGTATTTCTACATGCATGTCATATTTTCATTGGGTACACATATATAAAGTTAAATATATGCAAAAAACATAAAAATTGAATTATGTAAATTTTCAAATGCACAAAAAAGTATAGAAAATAGAATAATAAACTGTATATGTCCAATGCTCAACTTTTACAATTAACTACATCTAGTTTTAATTTTTATTCTCCAATTCTACTGTCTTACCTTACATAGGATGAGTTTAAAGCAAATTGTATCATATTATCTACATGTAAGTACTTAGAAATGTACTTCCATTTTTCAATTAAGGCATTATTACACTTAAATACTTAATATTACCAACTATTAAATTAGCATTCAAAAATGTTATTGTCTCAAAAATGTCATTTTATACAATGGTTTGTTTAAATCAAGATCTGAACAATACAAATCACTTTTGAGATACTTAGTAAAGAAAACAATATAAAAATCACCTTAAAAGATATTGATGTAATGACTAGAAAGAAAAAAATATTTTTAAGGTATCAGAGCAGAATGAAGCAGGTGCCCTACCTAGAGCAGATGTTACAAACAGAAATGGATTGATGTTATTAAATCTTAGATGGTTGGGAAAGAATCCTGTATTAAGCTCCTCTGGACTGCCAAGCAAAAAATGTCATAGACTGCCTTGCTCAAACACCAGGATTTGTTTTCTCCCAGCTCTGGTGGCTGGGCGTCCAAGACGGTGATATCAGTGCAGTCAGCTTCTGGTAAGGGCTGCCCCATGACTGCAGGTGGAGCCCCAGTTATCAGGTCCTTGCATGGGCTTTTCTCCTTCTATTCTTGAGGTGGTGGTGGTGGGGTAAGAGAGCAGCACACAGAGAGGTAGAGATGGAGAGAAGGAGCCCTTTGGTGTTTCTTGTATAATCTTATGTGACCATAGCCCTCCCCTTTTGAAGGAATTTCACTGTACCTCCTTTAATGGCTCGTCTCCAAATACAGTTATACTGAGGTTATTACTTCAAGATATAAAACCCCCCAAATATTCAATTTATAAATGCCTAAAGGATATAGAACTGAGACATCCAAGAAAATAGTTGTATGCACTGATTACTTTTGTTTTTTAAGCTTTATCCAACCAAAAATCATTTTCGAAGAAAAATTACGAACTACGTACTACATTTTCTGCCATAATTTATTTTTTTTTCCAGGTGGCACCGACGCTTTATTAAGGAAGAGGTCACAAGCCACAGGACTGTAAAGTGCGTGAATTCACTCGTGGTGGCTGCTGCTGAGGCCTCGGGGCTGTAGTCAAAGAAGAGCTCTTCGCCAGCCTGGATGGCCCTCTTGGCGAAGATTCCGATGCGGTGGTCTCCGTTCACCATGAGCACTTTGGCGTAACAGCTGGGGTTCACCGAATGGTTTGCAAATCGGATTTTATTCCCTTTCTGGGCAGCATCCACCACGAAATCGTTGTTGAGGTTGAAGAGGAAGCTGGACGTGTATTTGTCACAGACCTTCCCTCGCTGGCCGGCGTCATCCTGGGAGATGAGCTCGCTGCAGTACTCGGAGATGAACTCGTTCTTCTGCACCGACTCCTTGATGAAGGTGCCCCAGCCAGCGTCTGAGGGGGCCAGCAGCAGGTGCTTCTTAAGGCCGCACTAGATGCTGCAGTTCTTGCAGGACACCACCTTGCAGTCCCAGTGCTCTGAGGCCCCGCAGGTGAGGCACAGGTCAGGGTCACACTCGAGCACCACCAGGTAGCAGGGACACTGCTTGGTGTTGCACTGGGTCTTACAGCAGCAGCAGGGGAAGCGGTTCTGGCAGTCCGGGTTGCACTGGCAGAACTTCTCACAGAAATTCTGGGTCATGATGCAGGGGCAGGTGCTGTCGCAGGGCCGGTCCGGGTGGTCGCAGGGCTGGTAGTTGTACACTTGCGTGGCACTGTTGTCTTTCTTCAGCTGGATTTTCCTGCAGTGTGTGGCCCATAATCTGTGTTTCCTCCTCCTTTTCTGGGAGGGGTTCATGAGCGCATCGGTGCACAGCTTCAAGGTAAGCGATTCTTTGACTGCAAACTGGAAGACCTGCTTGCACGTCTTGGTGCCCAGCAGCCAGGCGATGGAGCAGAAGTTGTTGAAGTAGGTGCCGTGGAAGACGCGGAACAGGGACTCCTCGGCCCCGGTCCACTCCACGGGCTCAGACGGGGCCTCCATAACGCAGAAGTGGGGCGGGGCAGGGCTGGTCTTCTGCTTGGTGGGGGTCTGGCAGCGGGAGTTGGCCTCTGAAGAACTGGAGGCCCAGTGGTTGCCCGTGTCCCTGTCTCTGTCCCATTCTTTCGTCTCAGCCACAGTGGAGGTGGAGGTGTTGGGGCAGGAAGCGCTGACCACATGGTGCCGTCGCCTCCTCCGCCCAGAGCATTTGGAGCGGGGGTTGTGCAGCCCGGCATACTCCTTGGCGCCCTCCAGCTGAAGGAAGCAGTCGGAGCCACAGGGTTCTGGTTCGATCTTGATTTCTTTGTTCTTCCGTTTATACACGTTGGGGGTGGTATGAAAAGGGTGCAGGAAGCAGTCGTACTTGAAGCAGCGGCTGCAGAAGAGCGCGTGGAAGGACTGCAGGGACTGTTCGGGCTGCACGGACTTGGCGTTGGGGCCGTCGATGTTGGGTGTGCACTGCGAGGGGAGGGCATTGGGGTCCGACATCTCCCGTCAGCTCCGGTTTCCTCTCCTTCATGTCATCCCGGACACCGCTCTCGGGGAACATTGAGGCGATGGCACTGAAGATCATGTCACTGGGGAACTGTTTCTGGAAACTCTTTCTGTTGGCCTCCACAGCATGGCGCTTTCTCTTCCGGGTCACTGGCAGGTCTTCCTGGCCGTCACCCTGCTTTCCGTTGGCGGCGTCGTTGTGGCCTTCCTCCGCCTCATCTGAGTTCCGATTCAGGGAATCCACCAGCTCCAGGAAGACGGCGTCGCTGATGAGGACCGAGCCGGGGATCATGTCTTCCTCGCCGTGGACTTTGCCGTCATAGTTGTTGATCAGCTCCTCTATGAACGTCTCATCTTCTTCCTTCACTTCATCCCCCATGTAGGGAATATTGCACAGAACTGTCTCATCTTCCACCATGAAGTTCTGCTGCAGCGGCGACCAGGAGTACGTGATGGGCACCAGCGCCACGGTGTTCAGGGAGCACATTAGCATGTGCTGGCTGGCGAAGCCCGGGAAGAGGCTCTTGATGGTGCACTTTTTGAGGAAAGGGTGCCCGCTCACAGGCTTCATCGACTGCACGGGCTGGACACGGCGTTGCTTCCATTCTTCACTGAGGATTTGGGTTTTTTGAACTTTTGCAAAATTTGCCACATACAGAGCCTTTGCACCCATGTTCGCCTGCAGCCGTCTGAGCTGGCGAAGCCGCATATATTGAGACTTCACTTTTCTTTTCCAGTAAGTGATACATTTGGAGGTGGGGGGATTCGGAATATCCGTTTTGATATACTCTCCCTTGTAGAATAAAAGGGGTGCTGGATTTAAGGATGCGCCTTGGTTCTTCAGGGAACGGGAGGACATGGTTCAGTCTCCCTCCATCCCGGCCGCCGCGGCCCGCCGCTAGGGCACAAGCGCGCCGGGGCCCTGCCCCACGCCGAGCTCTGCCATAATTTATATAAAGATTTTCTCAAGAAAATTTAAAAATATAGAAAACTTCAAGGAGAAGAGATACAGAAACAGGAAGACGTATTTCAATAGGCATTTTAATCATAAGATTTTTCAGAAAAGAGCCAAGGATTTGATTAGTCGGAGCCTTAGCATGCAGTGTAAGTTGTCAATCCATCCACCATCACGCCTCTTCCTTTCTGAAAGAGTTTCAGTTTCATTTCCCCTTTATATAAAAGTGTTTCCCAGAGACCTGCTTCAGAGGTAAATCCCATTTCCCTTAGTGTTGATGGATGTGGCAATGACATATTGATGGACTGTAAGGAATGATAGAAGGTTCGTAAAATCTTTCTACAAATTAACTTACTCCCCAAAACAGAGACTTTTCCACCTTTGCCTCCTGTTTTATCTCATATTTATGCCTTGAACTGTCACAACCAAATTTCTAACATGAAGGGTGAGTGCCTTCTAGCAGGCTGAAAATTAAAGATGTCTTAGGGGAGAAATGAAAAAACGTTCTTAATAAAAGTGCTTTGTCTACCAAAACCGAAAATGACAATATATTTTACTTTCTTGTAATTACTGTGATGCATTTCTTTAGAGTTTGGGTCAGTTTTAGTTGTATCTTCCATTTGGCTAACAGTTTCCTAACCTGAGAGACCATTATGTGTATTACCTATGCCAGTCTACTTCATACTTACTGCTTGAAGTCACAGGCATTGTTCCTGTTCACCTTGAAATATATCCAAATTCACATGAAAGTTTTTAAGGTCACTCTCCAGCAAATTGATACTTGTGACTTTCAACAATAATTTAACTTACTTTTTAAACATTATTGGTTTATTAAAAATTATTTGGAACAGATTCCAAAAGTCATAGGTTTTTCTAACATACTTCTATCCAAGTCAACAACGTAATGAATAGGGTGTCGTTTTGATGCATTGATTGATTTTACTGCAAAATGAACCCTGGGCTTTCACACACAGAGGTCTGTCTGCCCAACACTTTATTTAATTATTTTTATAGATTTTAAGACAGAACTTCACTAAGTTGGTAAATTGCCCATGCTAGGGTCTAACTTGTAATCCTCCTGTCTCAGTCTTCTAGAGTTCTAGTGTTACAGGTATGCACCACCAAGCCCAACTATAGGTTTAATTTTATAGTATTAAAAAATGGTATGAATTTTATTGGTTTCACTTCACCTAATAATTCAAATCTTCCAGAGTATTCTAAACCTCTTTCCAGTTTTCCTTTCCCTTTTTGTATTGTCCTTGGAGTCCGTATCTTGGCATATGCTTTAAAAATATAATAGACACTGGTTTATACATCTTATAGGTGAATATTTCTTCAGAACTATGGAAGATAAAGCAAAGGGATATTTTCTTTTCACCCAAAGTATGTGAAGTGAAAGGATCATCAAAAGTTTTCTTAGAAAACTTGCCATGGACTCTATGCCATGTAGGGAAGAAGGAAATTGACGTTTTATAATACAGAAGCCTAATACCTAAAGCTGGTTAAAGGGACCTCCACGTTACTGAGAGAGGATAGAAGAGCTGCCATGGGAATGAGTTTCATTTTCCCTATAACTCGGTAAAAGTGCTGATCATGGGTCATTTAAAAAGAGATTCCTACTAGTGAGTCAGTGGAGTCAAATAGAAAGCTGCAGGCCTTAGGTGGAGAGTACACAGGAACCAACACTCGATGTTGCCACAGAGAATGGAGGGAAGGATGAGAGCTTTGTAGAGAGAGCACTCTCCTCTCTGAGGAAGCTCTAAGCATGTCTTGGGAGACAATGACCAATAATTTCATGTTTGCTATAAGTATAAGCAGTCAATGGAAGCTCACTAATTTTCCCAGCAAGTGAAAAGTTCCTACCATTCCCTATTCCATCTCCAGTGGCCAGAAATTCTCCTTGCCTAACCTGAGAAAAGGTGTATGTACATGTAAATCTAGAATAGGAGAAGAGAAAGCCCACCATTATTTGTGATTTGAATATCATAATCTGTGCATGATAATTTTTAATTTAAAAGATGAGATTCTTCTTATTAAAGCTATAATATATTGAATAATCTTAGTAAATGATGTACATTTTCTTACATTCTGATTTGATTTTTCACTAATCTAGTTGGTCAAGTCTTATTACTTTTGTCTTATTGGTAAATATTCTGAGTATTTTGTAGACTACTATATGAGTTGCAGATTCAGAATTTACTTTTATGGTTTTAGTCATTATTTTCCGGAATTTGTACTTGTGTTCATGTAATTTCTTAAACAATGACAAGAGTGCCAAATTAAATGTTGTTCTAATTTAATGAATATGTGTACATATTAATATAGTAACACTTTATTGTATAATTAATTTTTTTCTTCTTTTACTAGTGCATTTTTGCAGTACATGCAGTGTACAATACAATTTGTTTCTTTATTCAATCCCTTTCCCTCTCCTTCCTCCAACCTCCTTTAATTCCACTTTCCCCATTTTCATTCTTACTGATATTATTAATCTTATCCCATTTTTATGTTTCATAATCTTTACATTTATTGTTATTAGGTTCCTGAACATGGCAGCACAGGAAGTCCTCTTTCATGAGTACTATGTAGAAGTTCTCTTCCATGAGTGTCCTTAGCTGCACTGTTGTGGCTGCCTCAATGTCCTGACTCCTCAAAAATTTTAACTTTCATGATAATTTTGACTTTGGGGAAGAAGCAGAAGTCACATGGTGCCAAAGCCAGTGAATAAGGTGGGTGAGGACAAGTTCTAAGGTTTTCACAAGGCTGCCTTGTTATTAAGTTCGTGTCCATGGCATATCTTTATTTTACTTATTTCCTTTCCTCCCCCTCACCTTTCCCCCTTGGCTCTGGACCCTGCCCCATCTTCAAGCGACCCATCCCCTTGTCTCCTTCCATCCATCCTTTATTATGCTCTTTCTTCATACTTTGCCTTATTCAAATGTGAGGTACCATATGGTATTCAAGTTTGTGTCTCTAGTACTTGATTTATTTTTATCTTGCTAAAAGCCCACATCATGCTTAGTTCCCCTGAATATTTCTTTTTCATATTACAAGGAGAAGCAGACACAGGTGTTCACATTGAAGTCAAACAAAAACAAATGCACTTAGAATTGTTTAATGTTTCCAATGTTTCAAAAATAAAAATAATAATTGAGAAAATATGAAAATATCTTTACAAGTACTTAACTAGAGATAATATAAACGATGAGAATTCCACCACATGCGTTTCCTAAGTCATTCTTCATAAATATGCACTCTGGTAGATCAGAATGTTAATCCGGAAACAAGTTTGCAGATACCTTGACCATCATTCCCTCCATTATATGAACTCATTCTCAAAAAAGTTTCACAGTGGAATCATGAATTACATTTTGGTTGATATGTATAAATCATGTAAAAATATCTTGTTTGGATAGAGTATGTGTGCCATTTCAATTCTGGTTATTCCTTATTGACCCTTGTCATTGAAGGCACACATTCCTTTATTTATTCAATGAATAATTATTGGGCTAATCTGGTGGGTAGCACATTACACGAATGAAGTTCAGCAATGACCAAAAATAGAAATCCACCATGATCAAATGGCACATACAGTATATAAGTATAAAAATAAATGTGAAGTCTAATACCATAGATTATTTTTTTTTCATTTATGCTAGTATTTTTTTTTTTGCTTCTGATTCTGGCAGAACTTCAAGATAAAAATATACAGTTTCTTTTTGAAATTATAAAGTTGGAAAGAACTAAGTATAAAGATAACTGAAGAAGAATGGGATATAGAAGACTACAATTGGGTAAATGATTTATAGTACATTTACAACTAAAAAGTGACTACTTATGTGTAGGTAGGGCCAAAATAATATCTATAGCAATAATTTCCTCTTGCTTTATAGTAATGTGCACATAAGAGACCAACAGAGTATAAATTTTAAAGTTTGACTACTTAAAGCAGTATTAAGAAATAAAGCACATAGTGTTTTCAGAGACATTTTCAATTTAGACCACTCTATACTGAATGAGTAGCATACATACATACAATCCATTTCCATTAAGTTCAAAAGGATGACAAGATTTGATCATCATATGAAAAATTTGATTAATGCAGGGAAAAGGTGAACAAATTAGACATGAATATTCTAAATTAAAGCAGCAGATTTTTAGAATTGGATGAAGATCTAGAGGTAAACTAATCTACCTCCCTTTATTGTACAAATGAGAACCTAGAGCCCAGAAAGTTTAGATTATTTAATGTCATGGGTGTGGAAAAGAGCATAACATGAGAAGAAATCAAGTTTTTCATCTAATACTAAAAAATTAAACAAGTGAATTTGATGAACTTAGAGATATAAGTTATCCAAAGTTATAAATTCTTAAAGCAAGCCAAAGACTGCAAAATATAGCACTCTATTTGTTATTTTTCATATTGAATGGATTTCAAGTTTTAATATTTATAATAAAATCCTATATGAATTGCCCAGAAGTGGAATCCTCTATAAATACTATATGTCCATATTCTTACATTTTTCTATCTTGTCTTTACATGTTCAAAAAGAAATATGAATATTTTGGAATTTTTCCTGAGTAAACATCTGCCCTGAGTAGTATAGGATATGAATTTTTATTGCCATGAGGAATTTATTACAATGAATTGCTTTAACTATCACTTCCCTCTCTCACTTCTTTTCTATGAATATGATCAGTTATAAAATGATATTTTCAAATGTGGAATATTAAATAATATTTACATGGCTGATATGGACCTGAATGACGTAAGTTTTTCAAAAAGTTAAAGTGTTCTTTCTAAGTATTCTTAAAGAAAATACTCAATTCCTTCACAAATTCTTTAATACTAATGGAACAAATCAATAACAACAAGACCATTGTTTTTTCTATTTGTGTTTTACATTGGTTACAATGCAAAACAATATTATCTCTGTATTACTAATGTAGATTTCTCTTATAAGAGTAAGCTTTTCAAAATCAAATTTACTCTTAATTATCTCTTCTTTTCCTCACAATATTCATAATAATTTATGACATACATTATTAGTAAGAACAAATATGAGGGCTGATCAAATAATGGGATATTTTTAAATAAAAACCATTTATTGTAGTAAAGCTACTTTGCCATTAATCCCCCTCAAAATATTGCCTGTCACTTCAAACACACTGATGCCATTGTTGTTGCCATCTTCACAGTCCTTTCTGCAAGTCCTCTTTCATGAGGTTCCTTATGAAGTCTGATCAAAAACTCAGTGAATTGTGCTGCTCTGTGTCATCCAACAGAAAGGCAGCCTTGTGAAAACCTTTGAACTTGTCCTCACCCACCTTATTCACTGGCTTTGGCACCACATGACTTCTGCTTCCTCCCCAAAGTCAAAATGATCATGAAAGTTAAAAATTTTAAATAGAGTCAGGTCTTTGAGGCAGCCACAACAGTGCAGCTATGGACACTCATCTAAAATGACTTCCAGAACTGTTTCAGAAAGAAGCAAGAATGATGGGATAAGTGAGTTTGAAGTGAGAGGGATTATTTTGGGAGTGCTTATTGGCTATATGTCTTTTGCTGTCATAATGTAGATATTTACTCTATTTTGTGATCATACTCAAGTATTTTTTTTAAAATATGTAATTTATAATTGTCTCTATGAGTCAGGGTTCTCCAGAGCAACAGAAACAGTAAGATTTCTATTTATGTATCTATGTACCTGTCTAGATATATATGGGAATCTGCACACACACACACACACACACACGTATATGGAATACATTTATTGTAAAATATTGACTCACCATTATAAAGGCTATCAAGTTTAAATACAACAGCATGAATGTCTCAATTCAAATTCAAAAGCTTGGAACATCTTTAGAAATAACAAGAACCTATGGCTCAGTTCCAAGCTTCTATATCAGGAAATGCTGATGTTGCCCTTTGGAAGCCATCAGGAAGGAGAATTCTCTGTTACTTAGAACAGGGTCAGTTTTTGTTCTACAGAAACCTTCAATTGATTAAATAAGCCTCATTCTTATTTTGTAGGACAATCTGTTTTATTTGGTCTGTTGATTTAAATGCCAATCTCATCCCCAAAGCCCTAAAAGAATGCATTGTAATAAGCTTTAAGCAGCTATCTGGTCATGACCTAGTCAACTTGACATGTAAAAATTACCCTTTACATTCCCCAAAAGTCAAAGTTGGATAAGGAGAACATGATACTAGGAATTTGACCACACACAGATATAAGAGTTCTTTCTAATATAAGGGCCCACTAACAGCTTTTCATGAAGTAATTATATAAAACTTACAAATCAAGAAAGAATGAAAGATATCTAAGACTTCATTATAAACTGAGTTGCATTGTCCTTTTATGACCTTATATAACTCTTTGTAATTGCATTTATTTGGTATTAATCACATTTTGTAATATTTATTTTTCCATCTCTCCAACAAAGCAATGAATATATTAGCACTAGGGCTCTCTGTTTTGTTTTTCATCTACATATTTATATTTCATGCATGTACTCAAATAGGAGACTGAGAATAAACTACTAGTAAACTTGCTATACACATGGCACATTGTTATTCTTAATAAATCATTATTTGATAATTCTTTTTACCAATAGGATTCACATCAATTACAACATAGTTGTCACTTCGTCAGGGCTTTTGTGGGTCAGTAATAATAATTTTACTGCTCAACATTAGAACCAGAATTCTGACTGTGACCTAGGTATGAATGAGAGCTCCTAAGATGGGTGTAGAAATGTCAACATTCCAATCTTTCCTCCTTTCTTTGTGCAACCCTTAAATTCCAGAAGGGTTTTGGCAACTATTTTCATGCTCAAATACAAATATTTTAAGCTTTGTAGTCCATATCACATTTGTATGTCACGAGTACTCAACTCTGCCACTGTAGTGTGAAAGTAGAATTGGTAATATTATCCAAATAAATGGATATGGCTGTATTTTAATAAAAGTTAATTTACAAAATAGCAAGTAGCAGAACCTGTCTGCCTTATGGTAGGTCCATAGTTTTCCAATATACATGTTTTTTATGACTAATATTGAAAAAAGTTTTACAAAGTCTTTTAGGTTCTTCTAATTCTACAACATAGAAGCAATGTTATTAAAAGTACCTTAATAAAATATTTTCCCAATAGCAAGAATGAAACAATCTTCTTTTCTCCAGAGAGTAAACTTTTGAAAACATTACCAGATAACATTCTTGCTTTAACAACAACAAAAAAAATTAATTGCTGTATATATTGCCCTCATAGCCCTTTGCTCATTTGTAGCAGGTCAATAGTATGAAAAAGACTACTGAAAACATTTAGAAAATAAGAACACCATCTCAAAGCTTAATGCATTGATCTATTCGTGATTGATGTGTATATTTTTCCATGAGACTAAATTAAAATATTACTTTAAATTTACAGCTGAATAGTTCAAAAACTACTAAATATCAATTAAATTGTACTCTCAGGAAAATATGACAATAATGCAATTATATTATAATAAGTAAAATTCTAATCAATTGAAATTTACTCCACTAGAAGTTCTAAAATTATGAGAAAGAAGATGGTTAATGAACATATTGAGCAAGATTTTCTTGCAGGACATTAAGAGGAAAATATTTAGATGCTGTGATTTTTTCCTACTCACCTGAAAAATACCCTATTGATTTGTAAGGAAAACATTCTCCTACAAGTTCAATTTCCTGTATCATGAGAAAAAATCAACTGATATCTCAGCATTGGGTTAACACATGCATAACATTCATTTAGTGTTAATGACCAATAGGTTTTATGAAGAAAAGTGAAAAAGAAAATATAAGGTCTGTTTTTTAGTTTCTAAAATCCTATTATGTGAGTTTATTTGAACTCTGGAATCATGAAAAAAGCCCTATTAATTTTTATAGTCCTTAAGTTATTCACATTAGAATTCAAAAAAGAGAGTGACAAAGTCTTTAAGTTAAATCATATAAAAGCACTGATATTTGATCTGTGTGAGCAAAAATGTGACAGTATTATAAATTTTGACATTACATTATTCTTAGTATATGTGCTGCTGAAGCGAGCACAATATTACATTATTCTTAACACAACCTTACTGAGTCTTTTTGTTTGTTTAGCTTTTTTTTTTTTTTTTTTTTTTTTT
>NW_004625079.1:8425-45149 GCF_000247695.1 Heterocephalus glaber
ATTGGAAGATCCACCCCCAAAAGTCATCATTTTAACAGAGGAAAGGAAAAAGCCATATGATCCTGTCACTAGTTGGAGAAAAAGTATTGGACAAAGTTCTACAGCTGTACATGGTAAAAGCTATCGTGAGACTAGAAGTAGAACAGAAAACCTTCTCAACAGATTAAAGACATGTACTCCATACTTCCAGTGAGAATGCCTTATATGAATGGAGAAGATACAATGCTTTCTCCTTCAGGTGGGGAACAAGGGCAGATATGCTTACTCTTTATCGTTCCATTAAACTTTGAAACATAGGCCCAAACCAAAATAGTCTGGCAATAAAAAGAAACAATTAGCATAGGATTGGCAAGGTAGAAGTGCAATCTTTATATATAGATGAAATGATCATCTACAGAGAAAATACTAAGAAATCTCTAGGAGCTCCTAGAGCTTGTATTGGAATTTAGCAGGATTAGAAAACACAAGGTATATATAAAAATTCAGGTCTATGTATACTTGCTATAAATATAGAATTGGATATTGAAATTTGAAAGTTATATAGGAGTACAAAGGACCTAGAAAAGTAAAAAAGAAAAAAAAAGATAAAAAACAGTGTTGGAAGACATTTATTACCTAACCTTTTTTTTCTTTTGGGTACTGAGGATCGAACTCGGGTCCTTGTGCTTGTGAGGCAGGCGGCAGAACCACAGAGCTAAATCCCCAGCCCTTATGGGCTTAATTTCTTGTCATGCCCAATGGATTCATTCTGTTGGGCTTCCTGAGGTTGTGATCCTTGTTGTCTTTTCCTAGGATATTGTCCAAAATGTTTTGGAGTTCTGGTTCATGAAGTTCCTAAGGTGCTCTTTGTCATGGAAGTATATTATTTCTCCATCAATTTTGAAAGATAGTTTTGCAGTGTACATCAATCTGTGTTGGAGGCTGTTTTGCTTTAGGGCTTGAAATGAGTCAGTCCAAGCTCTTCTTGCCCTAAGGGTTTGCATTGAGAAGCCTGCTGTGATTCTGAGGGGCTTTCCTTTGTGATTGTTTCTTTTCTCTGTTTGTCAAATTTTGTTCTTCTTTTGGGTTTCTGGAATCTTAACTATTATATGCCTATGTGTAGATTTTTTTTGATCAGGCTAGGTGGAGTCCTATATGCCTTACTTATCTGTATGTCAAGTTCTTTTTCCCTGCTTGGGAAGTTTTCTGCCATCACTTCTGTGAAGTTTTTTTATGTCATCTGCACTCTTTCCTGTTTCTTCATTGAGTCCAATTAGTCTTATGTTATTCTTCTTTGCATCATCTAGCAGCTACTGGGTTGATTTCTCATGGTCCCTTACAATTTTAAAGCAATTTTTCTTTTCCTTGTCACTAAGTGTAATCTTACCTTGTATATCTGAAATTCTGTCCTCACATTGATTCATTCTGCTGCGTAAACTTTCAGTGGAGTTTTTAATCTCATGGAAATCTGTTTGCTTATGTTTTATGGATTCCATTTGTTTCCTATGTTGGTATTCCATCATGTTTCTCAGCTCCTCTATTTTTTTTTCCTCTGTTTTTTTAATCTGTGTCCTCTCTAGATTTATTAATCATGTCTTGCACTATGGGCACAATGTCTGCTGTTGTCTGAAAAATTATTTCTGATTTCATTTTTTCCAGATTCTCTTTTGTTGCCAGTTCAGGATGTCCAGGTGTTTGAATATCAGATTGTTCCATCTTGTTTCCCTTTGGGGTTGCTTTAGGTGATCTTGAAGTCTATTTCTGGGATTTGTTTATGTCTTCTCATTTCAATAGGGGTTTAGGGTGTGTGCTGCTGGCTCCGGAGGCGCTCACCTCCTCAGCCTTAGTGTCAGTGGTATGGTGCCTGGGAAGTCTCCTCCTTGGGGCTGGGGGTCGCTTTGCTCCTCAGTGCTGGGGGCCGCCCACAAGACTCTTCCTCAGTGTTCGTGGTGGCTCTGCTTCTTGGCGCTGTGGGCGGTGGTATGGTGGCCTGGAAGGCTCCTCCTCGGTGCTCTAGAGGTTGTTCTTAATCAGCCTCAAAGTTTGTAGAGGTTTCAGTCCATAATCTGTTGGCTCCAAGGTGGAGTGGCTTAGCAGAAGAGCATCAAAGAGGAGAACAGTTCATGGTGCCTACTAAAATTTACTCTATCCTACAGTTGAATGTTTATAATCTTAAAATATCACAAGAAAATAGTCTGATTTACCTTACACTTAAGAAATAAAAGGCCTGGGATTTAGCTCAGTGGCACCACCCCTGCCTCATAAGTGTAAGGTCCTGAGTTTGATCCCTGATACCAAAAGAAAAACAAAAAACAAAAAACAGAAGAAAAAGAAATAAAAGAAAAAACCAGTGTTTTACAAAACTAAGATTTCCATTTTCTCTTTTTCTTTTATTAGTATATGTTTGCAGTACACAATATTTACATTAATCTTGGGGAGTGGGTACATGTACATAATGCAACTTGTTTCTTAACTTTTTTCTTATTTTTTAGTCAAATGTAATGAATGAATGAATTATATATCATAAACATGAGCTAAGAATAATAATAACTGGAATGAAAATGGGGAAAGGGGATTTAGGGGTGGTGGAAGATTTCCATTTTCTAAAGAGAATTTTTAGAGAAGCAAAAACTTTCCTAATAAAACATTACTTTATGCTGTGCTTTACCCCTTGAAAGCAGTGTGCTCTATAGATGAGCACGTGCGGAGCATCTGCACATCACTTGGACCCCGCCACTGTCCTGTTATGAGGCAAGGTTAACAACGTCATCTCCTCTGTGCTTCTTTCTCTGGCTCTAAAATTTTGGAACATAATTTTATCCATTTAGAGTTGTGAGGATTTATAATAATGTACAGCCAGCCTAAGCCAGAGCCTCACACTCATTAAATATTTCATAATTGGTAGCTTTTACAAAACCAACAATATATGCCTGAGCGATCCCAGAATTTTGCAGAACATGAGCCCTCAAAGGACTCTTGATTGACTAAAGGAGCAGAGTGACACCAGCAGCATAGCACATCTTGCTTTTCCTAAAGTGATGCTAGCTTGAGTGGTTTTTTTCTCGTTTATGAAGTTGGAAATGAGGATGGAGACTTTACCCTATTTTTAATGGCAAGAGTTGTTAAATATTGATTCCTATTTATTTCAAATATCAAAAATAACCTTCACACTAAGAAAATAATATTATGATTGAAATAAGATCTATTTCACTTTATTTTGCTAAGAAAGAGAACAAAATACTTTAATCACTTATAATAATCATGTCTAAATATGTTTTATAAGCCATTGAGTGTTTTTCTACAATACTTTGCACTGTGGTTTGAATGCCCACTCCAATCTCTTGATGAAATGTGATGGCCATTGTAACAGCATCAAAAGATGGACTAATCATGTAATTGTGGAAGTGGGCTAGTTATCATGAATGTGAGTTGTTAGAAGGCAAGCTCAGCCCTCCTTCCTATCTTTCATGTGTGCTCCCCCCACCCTAAGCCATGTTATGCTGCAGCAAGCAGGCTCTCAACAGGTGTCTGTTTCATGCTCTTGGACTTTCCAGCTTTCAGAGCCATGAACCAAATAAGCTTCTATTGTTTGTAACTTCTCCACTCTCATGTATACTATTATAGTAGCAGAAAATGGATTAAGACACCCTTAGAATAATTATTTACTTTTCCCCAAAATCCATGCTTGGTTAATTGTTTATAATTTCTGCCCATCACCATAGAGATGTGATAAAATTCCCAAAAAGCTGGTTTGTTCATAACATACCATACCATACCATACCATACCATACCATAACATAACATAACATAACATAACATATAGGTTGAATGTGGAAATTATGCCTACTAGAGAATAAATGCTGATTTAGGTGGTGGATGGCCACACGGTCACATGTAGAACTGCTTTTTTTTTTTAACTTTCAGAACTCCTGGTGCCATAATTGTTCTTATTTTGCTCTAACAAACTATGGTAACATGGTTCTCAATTTTATAAGGCTGTATATCTAGTGTAACAATTTAATTTTGGTACTGAACATTTTTGCAGCTTTTTATGTGAGTAAAAATGAACTCAGTAGAGAATCTTGAGTTAAATATGTGTCAATTTTGGCCCTTTAACTTTGTTTTTTTCTAAGAAAACATGAAAACAAAGAGACGAACAAACTTAGCTGTTAATTAGTTTTTATCTATGGAAACCAAACAAAAAGTTATGTATACTACCCACAATTTACCCAGGAAGGTAGAAAAAGATTTTCTACTGTAGTTTGACTATAAAGTCTGTACATACCATGTTTCACTATGTCAAGACACTAAATACTGCTGGGCACGGTGGCACACACCTGTAATCCCAGCATTCAGGAGGTTGAGTCAGGAGGATTGCCATGAATTCCAGGCCAGCCTAAACTACATAGTAAGATCCTGCCTCAAAAACAAAAAGATATTAAAAAAAAGCAAAAACAAAATAAAAAAAAACAAGTACTGACTGCTCTTGACAGGTAGATAGATACCCTCGAGTGGCAACTACAGGGAGTGAGTCATCCCGATCACACCAGAGTGGTTAGAAACTGGTGGGTTGATGTTGACCAAAACTGAATTGGATGATGAAGCTCAGTGGAGAGTACTTCCTAGATATAAAACCTTTGGTTATTTATTCCAGAGTAGGCTAAAGGCATGGGTTTGTGCAGTGAATACCACAAGCACAAATCATCTGAAACAATGTATTCCAGATGCCTGTTCAGGGATTGATAGAGATGCTGCATTAATGCATACATTCATCACCATTTCGCACAATGTAGTGAAATACGCATTGCTAACAAGGGTCAACATGTTGAAACTTCGTTATGACAGGAAATACCCCATGTATTTTAATGCAGTGTCACCAACTGCATATTGTGTGTATTTGTCTCTGTTTTTTAAAAAATGTCTGACCACTCTAATAGATCTAATCTCTGAGGAAGGACCTGGCTAGGGTGATCAACCAGACTATTTGCCTGGGCCTGCAGAGTTTTCAAGAACTTTAGATTTTCAGTTTTAAAATCAGGAAGGTCCTGGTATTAGAATTTTTTACAGGTTCTGGGGATTGAACCCAGGGCCTCATGCATGCTAAACAAGTACTGTACTGCTGAGATATACCCAAGCCCATGAAAGTCCTAGGAAAAGTAGGATGAGTTGGTTACCCTAACAGGAACATGCAAAGATATAAAAAACTTGACCAATATGTTTCAACTCAAACATTAGCATAGGAAGTATGGAATCAACCTAATGTTAATTTCTACACAGGAAAGAGTAGTAGCCATGCTCTCCATATGGTCTGTTTTACCTTCCATGTTATTTTCATACCTTCCATGGTATTTTCAACCAATAACAGTGGAAGATAATGACAACTAAGAGTTTATGGACCAATTCAGCTACTCGCCTTGAATTCCAGCTTGGAGACAGAGAGATACAACACAAAAACAAAAACACAGTTAATCAGTCCTGTAAGAACTAGCAACATTTTCCTTAGATTTAGATGAGTCTTTTCAGGAGTATTAAACTGAATGACCTAAAAGAAAGGTGGGGGGCTGTGTATCTTAACCTGTTTTCTTTTACTATAACAGAATACTTGAGACTGGATAATTTATAAAGGAAAATGGGTTTATTTTGGCTGATAATTGTGGAGGCAACAAAGTCCAAGATTAAGTGGTCACATCTGGTGACGGCCTTGAGCTGCTTCTTAACACAGCAGAAGTCAGAAGGTGAGTGGACAACATGCAGAAGAGGCAAAATACAACAAGCAGACTTACTTTATGACAACCAGCTCTTGAGGGAACTAATCCAGTTCTGTGAGAAAGACATTAATCCATCCATGAGAGATCTATCTTCATGATCCATACATTTCCCCATTAGGTCCCACCTCCCAATGCAGTTGCATTGAAGAATTAATAAATTTCAGCATATAAACTTTTGGGGAACACTCTTAAACCACAGCGGGGGATATAGTCAACTACAAAAAATCCTTCCAGCTTTGGGACTGCCTCTTGTCTTGGATAATACTGTATTTGCAATATTGAGAAAAAATAAGGAACAGAATAAGGGATCTGGAGCTAGGAAGTATTGGATGGGAATCTTACTTCCATTCCTTTTTGACTGTGTAACTTTGATCAAGTTATTTAAACTTTCTGAGCTTCTGTGGCATCATCTATGTTGTAAAGGTTTTCTGATCTCAATCACTTCCTTTGTCATCTAATCTCAAATAGTTATGGTCCTTCCCATTAGCACACAATGCTCTCTGGTGGTTATTTACTCAGTGTCAATTCCTTATTATCTCCCTGAGAGAAGGGGTAATACCTTTTTATATTGGACTGTGCTCCCATAAAGGGTACACATTGCTTTTTGTTCAACCAAAGAATGAAGAGTCTCTTTGAGGATTTCATGAGGTAATTTAAATGGAGAGCTCATAGAACCTTATTTTATCCCTGTCTCCCTAATCAAACATACCCAAATGTCTAAGGTTCCTGATTTGCTTCTGTAGTTGAAGAATCAGATTTAGTTAATAGATATTTTCTAAATATATAAAGAACCTGAAAAATCCAAAAATAAGATTCTATATCTGCATGTTCCTCAATCTGCATCTTAGGCCAAAATGTCAATTTCCATCCAGTTATTTGGGTGTATGGTATATATACCCCTAGGCTTTGGCCAAAGGAATGCGATCAAGGAGAACTGGCTTATTTTATAGCTAATAGTCTCTATATTTATGCTGGCCTGATCAGCATAGAGTGATATGACTGAACTGATCACCAACAATTTAGAAGGATTACTTGGATTTATGCCAATTTTGAGCCCTATTTCTACATGCTAGACAAGAACTTATGTCTGAGCAGGCAGTGAAATGTGAGGACTGCTGGGCAGTTTATTTCATTTTATCCAATCAACTCAATATTTCAGCTGTATGTGATTTTCTATCCAAATTATGTAGTTGATTGCTTCATTTTTTTTCTTCCTTCTGCATGTCTAGACACATCATTAGAACTTACAAAGATGAGAAAATTTAAGTGACAAGCCTATCTTCACAGCATAAGGCTTTATGAGGAGGATAAACTTAGAAACTTATTCTTTTATAAAAAAAACAATTCATGTAAAATAAGCCTTACAATGTGTTGGTACAAGGAAAATGGTTCAACTTGCCAATACATTTATATGGGGTGGATATGATAAAATACCTTTATGACCATGGTGGTTTAGGGTGGGCTTCAGGGAAGTCTCAAAACTCTTTCTAGTGGTCCTTTAATTTTGTTACTTTAAGGAAATATTTAGATATAATAATCCAAAAATTTTAATGGTGCCAACTATGATCCTAAAAGGACCACAATGAGTGATGTGACTGCACCATTATTGTCCAGAATAGTCTTGCTATTGTGATTTCCTGCCTTGCTACATACTGTACTTTTCCTAAATATATTACTCTCAGCTGTATGTTCTTAAAGATCCAAAGGAATGGTGGAAATTAAATGAACCATACAACCGAACTGAATTCTTGGTGAATAATTGTTTTATGCATAAAACTAATCAGAATGTAAAATACAGTGGGCCGGGAATTTAGCTCAGTGGTGCCACTGCCTGCCTTGCAAACGTAAGGTCCTGAGTTTGATCCCAGGTAAAAATAAATAAATAAATAAATAAATAAATAAATAAATAAATAAAAAGAATGTAAAATACAGTCCATTGCTGACTTAAACAAACTTATGGTTTACCACAAATTCTCTTTTAGTTTTTACATAGCCAGTTCCACTTGCCTAGTTTCATGTTTTACATGTGGGTATATCCTTGCTCATTTTATTTTCTTTTTAAACTATGAAATGAAACTGTTGGAATTAAAGGCATGCGTGAGAGTACTCTTATTTTTTTCTTTGATAGTACTCTTATGTACTACCTGTTGGCATATTCAGAGTTCGAATTAGAAACATTTTGTGTTAACTTTTCATCACCATAGTAAATATTGAGATAGTCAATTTATAAAGAGAAAGGATTATTTTGGCTCATAACTTGGGAGCTCTAGCCCAGATTGGTTGATTCCTTTGCTTTGGGCCCATGATCAGGCAATATATCATGGTGGGAACATATGGTAGATCAAAACCGCTCACCTCATGGGTAAGAAGCAAAAGAGAAGAGGAAGGGGCTTTGGCCCTACAGTTCCTTCCCAGGCTATGCCCCCACTAGCCTAAAGGCCTCCCACTAGATCCCATCTTTTAAAAGTTCCACCACTTCCCAATTGCCCCACCCTAGGATCAAGCCTTTAATGTATGGGTCATGATCACCTCTTTTACCCACTGTACTAATTTGTTCCTAAAATTTAAGACTAAGTTTTAAAATGCTGCTTGGTAAATAAAAGTTTGAGAACTTTGACTCTCTCAAGTCCAGTGTTTTACAACTGGATGGAAAGGAAAGGGATGCACATTATGGTACGTTTGTGCAGTGTTTGCCAATGGAATTAATTTTTTCATTCAGAAACATCTACAGAGTGCCACCTCTTTCCTAAACACCAGTGCTGTGCTGGCAACTTTAGGAAATGGAAAGTGAACGGGACATTGTCCTAACCTCAGGGGAGCCTCCTGTGAGTGGGACACATGGATGGTGTTCTGTGTGCTTTTACAAAGACAAGTCAGTTCTGGTGCCCATCAGTTCCTCTAATAGTTACATACTGTGTCCAGTGTAATGGTTAATGAGGCTGATGAGTTAATCAATGCTCTTTAAGATTAACCATGGAGGTGGTCTAAGAAAGCATATGACTAAGATATAGGATGGGAGACTACAATCCTCGTAATCCATGATTATCAAAAGGGATGCTATCTTGAGTTTTAGGACGTGTTTAATAGATATAACAGAAGTGAGTTACTGTAGTGCAGACTTTTTGGGGAAAAAATGATTTCTGATCCCCTACCACATCTTCTAGTGCTCCTTTTACACTCTGTCCCACACTTACTCATGATGTTTTCCTGCACACAAATTTAATTGACTCTTACCACCTATAAGATTTATATAAAACCCAAACAAAACCAAACCAAAAAAATAAAATAAAACAAAAAACAAAAGAAAGAAAGAAAAAGAAAAGAAAACTACTTGCAAAATCCCAACCACATTTTAAGTGTTCCTGGGGAGAATTAATCTTTCTTTTATTCTCTATCAGTCTTTTTGAGATGGTGAGTAGCTTTTTTGCACTAAATTTTTTGATTAATTCAAATGTTTATATACTCCTCTTGTCAAATGTATTGGTTGAAAAAATTTGAATTTGTCAAGTTTAGGTCCTCTAAAAACTTGGATGATTTTTTTCTATTGTATAATATCCTTATTATTGTGTTATAATATCTGCATGTAGTATAATTATGAAAAAAGAAAAACATATCAGAAAATTGGATTGACAATGAAAGTTTAAAATGTCACAATCTGAAGAAGAAAGTAGCTTCTTTTATAAAATACAAAAGACACTGTGTGAAGAATAGTAATCTCCCATTCTATGTCTTCTCTATAGAGAAGATGTAGATTAATTCTGAAGAGGAATTTAGGTAAAAATTTTAGATAGCAACCTCCTGTAGGAGGTCTAAATACAGTGGAACTGGTCAATGCAGAAATTTTTGTAATTTTCTTTTGAAATTTTCAAATTAATGTTGAGAGCCACCTGACTGTTGATGTACCTATGCTCTGAAAGACTAGATGGCTTCTTCCTTTGGACCCCATTATTCCTTCCTACATCACTGAAAATTTGTTTCATGAGTTTTATGGACTAGTTTATCAACTGGTCTAAGCTTATTCTTCCTCTTAGGCAAAATGCAGATAATCATGGCTCCTCCATTTCAGTTTCTCATGAATATTGAATAGGATAAGGGTTATTAAGACTTTAGCTTAGCAAAGGTCTGACATATGGTGAGCAATCCACAGGTGCTGATTATTGTTTTATTTATTATTAGTAAGAGTGATACTCCAGATTTACCATTGGCAGGACAGGCATTTCTAATTTTTCTAACATTGGCTATGAATTTGAATTTTTCCTGCTTTAGAAGATTGACATACTTTTGTGAGTCTCCTGACCTGAGTGCATGGACAAGTTCTGAAAGAAACAGAAGAGAAAAAGAACTGCAACAGGCAGTTCTTCAAAGTAAACATGATGGGATAACCTGACTGAAAGTAAGGTACTGGGGTTGTGACCTGGAAGGCTGTATTCTTGTCCCCAGGTTCTCCATTCTCTCTCTGTTTCCTGGCTGCTTTGGGTTGAGCATCTTTTCCTCTGCTGTGATCCTCTGCCATCCTGTTACTGTCCTGGAGCCAGCTGACCATGGATCTAACCTGTCAACAAAAATAAACTTCTCTTTCATTTAATTGCAGGTGTTGAGTACTGTGCCTCAACAATGTAAAACTACAAAAGCAAAGTATACCACATTTAAGGATTACAAGAGTTAATGGTTTTAAAATATCAGTTCATCTCAAATTGATCTATGTATTTAATGAGATTCCAAACAAATTCCATTAGGACTTTTTATGGAAATTGAAAATCTAGTTCTAACACTTGTAGGAAAATGCAAGGAACTAGAATAACCCAAACAACTTTTTAAAAGTAGAACAGTTTGGATGTCTTATACTACCTGACTTTAAGACTTTATTTAAAAACTATGGAAATAAAGTTGATGTGATTTTGATGTCAAAGAGATGAATGGAATAAAATGAGCAATCAGGAAGTAGAACACTTACATATTGCCATTTTAATTTTTTTTTGTTAAATTCTTTTATTGGTACATTTTAGGTATACAACACAATTACATTTCTCATTGGGAATTGTACCTTTACATAATGTATCTTGGTTCTTATTTTTTCCCCATTCCTAGCCCTCCCTTCACCCCCTCCACCCTTCCCTATTTACAAAGACTTTATTTCCATTTTTTCCATTTCTCATCATTTTTTCCATTCCCTTCTTTCCTTTCCCCTGCCCCTCCCACTACCCCTACCCCTTTGGACCTTTTCTTCCTATGCCATTTTAATTTTTTTTTTTTTTTTGGTACCGGGGATCGAACTCAGGTCCTTGTGCTTGCACAGCAGGCGGTGAAACCACTGAGCTAAATCCCCGGCCCGCAACCATTTTAATTTTTAAAGATATGTAAAGGATATTTAGTGGAGCAAGGGAATGCTTTAACAAATGATGCTGGAACAATTTGGTTATCAATTTATAAAAATCAAAACTTAGATTCATACCTTGCACTATATATAAAAATTAACTCAAAATAGATAAAAGACCTATATTCAAAAACCTGAAACTAAAATTCTAGAAGATAACAGGAGAAAATATTTTGAGACCTTGGGTTATGCCAAGATTTCTTAGATATGACACCAAAAGTATGATTTATAAAACACTGATTATTGGACTTTATCAAAGTTAAGCTCTAATCTTTAAAAACCACAGTTAAGACAATGAAAGACAGCCCTCCTTCTGAAAGAAACTATTTGCATGTCACATACTGTATGAAGGACTAGACTATAAAGGGCCCCCAAAACTTAGTGACAAGAAAAAAAAATTATCCAATTAAAAATATGGAAAAGAGAAAGATACTTCTTTATCAAGGAAGATATTAGATGGTAGATGAGCATATGAAATCATGCTCAATATTTTTTAGTCATTAAAACAAAATGAAACATTAATGAGATAATACTCTTCACCTGTTAGAATGTACAAAATTGGAAAGACCTACCTTATCAATTATTGCCAAAGTATAGTAGAGTTACTAGAACTCTTGCACATTGCATTTGTGAATGTAAAGATGGTATAATGACTTTGTAACACAGTTTGGCAGTTATTAAAATTTACATACACCATTACCACATGATTTAACAATTCTATTCCTAGGTATTTACCCAAGATAAATGAAAGTGTGTGTCTACCCTTCTACATGAATGTTCACAGCAGCATTATTTATGATAGTAAAAAAAAATCACAAAATAATCCCAAATATCTATCAATACATGAATAGACAATTGTAGTATAGCCACATAATTAATTCTAGATCAGCAATAAAAAGGAAATAATTTTTTTTACATGCCATAGCATGAATGAGTGAAAAAAAGTCAGATTAAAAAATGTGCATACTATATAACCCCATTTATATTGTATTCTACAAAATAAAAACTAATCTATAACAACAGCAAACAGACAAGTGTTTTCTTGGGGATGGGCACTAGTAGTGAGAAGTAGGGGTGTATTAAAAAGCTGCCCCCCCAAATTTTGAGGGGTCATGGATATACTCATTGTCCAAATATTGGTGGTTTTACCAGTATATATAAATTATACACAATTTGTTGTGTGTCAATTACATCTCAATAGAGCTGTTAAGAGTAGGTTGTTCTGTGGGTGCTGTTAAATATAATAATTACTGAGATAGTCACGTTCCTCTGAGCTCTCATTCTGGGAAGGGGTAACTTGTGAGAATTGGTAGAAGTGGCAGTGGAGGTCCCCTCCCCACAATGTTCTTCATTCTTTTATGTTCAGAATTACTGACACAAGGATGATCAGGTTGGAGGTGTGTGTCTTATATACTTCCTTCTCTTCTCTACTCTATCACATGTTGAGGTAACATTGTATGCTGGTTGGTGTTTGAACTTTTTTGTTTTTAATTTAACCACATTTTACAAGGATTCCCAGCATTAAACCAGATAGATTTGAGGACCAAATTGGTCATCAAATAGGAGGCAGGACGGTGGTGCTGGGGAAAATGTGGGGGATTTTCCAGAGTTCAGTAGCTAGAAGAAAAATCATAAAGCAAAAATGAGATAAGAGCAGACATGTCATTGGTCATAAATAGGGATGGTTTTCTGGAACTTTTTTTTTTAAAATTAAGTGTTGACTGCATGATGTATATATGAGTCACCTGGGTCAGAAGGTACAGGGTCTAAGGGTTGGCATAATAGACTTAAGACAGTTTTAAAATTTTATAAGCTCTGAGTAACTGAGGTGACTAATCCTAGTTTGAATGAGTTTGAATCAATGGCTTCTCTAATTTTTTAGTTTTGACAGATTCCCTGACAGGATGTGAGATTTTTAGTTCTCTTCCTCCTCCCTCCCTCTTCTCCTTCTCCTTTTCTTCTTCCTCCTCCTTTTCATTTTCTTTCTAAAAAAGAAGGAGTTCTCTAATAAGTGTTTAGTTCTGTTTATCATGATAGGAGAAACAGACTGGAAATAGGAAAGAGAACAAGAAAAAGTGTGGCAAATAATTTATAAATATTTAAAAGATGTGTACTGTGAAATGTCATAAAGATATGAAATGTGTATTAGAAAAACATCATGCAGATAACTAAAGTGATGAAAGTATTTTATGCATATAGTATTTCTGGAGCCAGAGGACAAGTATTATAGACTTACCCCCTTACTCAAGAGGTAGAACTTGAAAAAAATCATGTTTTCATCATCTAAAATTTTGAAATTTAAAAATGATAAAGATTAAAAAATAGTTTCTTTCTCAATAGACCCCCAACTAGTTTTCATTTCAGTCTAACAGACATGAGTGGAGAGCTTACAGTTTCACAGGACTCACCATCTTGGACTGCATTTTCTTTCTTTCTTTTTTTTTTGGCACCAGAGATCAAACTTGGGTCCTTGCGCTTGCACAGCAGGTGGTGAAACCACTGAGCTAAATCCCTGGCCATTGAACTGTATTTTCTGCCTTGATGCAAAAGGAAGAAGTTGTGGAAAATCTTAGCTCCTTTCTTTTTCAGTTGTTTTGCATCTGTAGAGACTCATCGTGAAAAAAGTCTGTTATGGCCGATGATTCTTGAGCAATTGCTAATATAGCTTTCTCAGGATTGAGGAACATGTAGAGAACTTTTAGAGAATGAAACATCTCATAACTTCAAAATGTTGAAAAATTATTGTTGCAATGTTACTTAAAATGTTCAAACATAAAACTTCATAGGTAGTCTTTACATTTCTAGTATTAAATAGGTATAGGACCAGGGGTGGGGGGAAGACTCAGTTGTACAGTACTTGCCTAGCATGCATGAGACGCTGTATGCAAACTAGTATTGCAACAAACAAACAAAAACATATAAAAACAACAAGACTTCAAAACCAATAAAAGTCAAGCTGAAAATATTAATTTGTTGTGATACGTGACACTGTACTGTGAAAACTAAATTGCCCTCATAACAGGAATTTTCAGACCCCAGACGCACAGCTCTCAACTGAAGAATGTTCTGCACTAGTGGCACTGACCCCTTTACATGGCCCTAAAAATAAAAGTGGTCTAGTAGGTACTGTGTGGGATTTAGGGAAAGTAGGTCAGTTTGAATTTGTTTTCTGAATCTGTTTCTGTTTTTTTGTTTGGTAGGGAATGTGAGTTTGGATAAATTACCTTCTTATTCTTATTATTCTCATTTATGAAATGGGAAGAGGAGGTAGACAATGCTTACCTCCCAGATTTTGGTTTAATAATTTAATGAGATAAATTAGAATGCTTGAAATGTAGAAGGTATCTATAGCTACTAGTTCAGGGTTTTTTTCTTTTTTCCCTCTGGTTAATTTAGATTTTAAGATACTCATCATTTTTGGCTTTCCAAAGACAATGATAGCCTATGAGACTGTATTAAAAACTAACTAGGTAAGCATTAATTTTGGAAAACACAGAATAAGCAAAAACTCACCCTTTTTTGCACACTATCATTTTCCCTCCCTTCCCCCCATGGTTGCTTATCCTTTCTTCCTCTCCATTCATAACATCTTCGCCAACATTATCACATGCCCAAATCCAGCGCACATTTTAAATTCTACCTAAGTGCATTGCAATCTAGACAGCTTTTCCAAATTTCCTTAGTTTGAAGTGATGGTTCTATCCTTTTGACCCCCAGACCACACTTTCTTTGTGTGTCTCATGTGATACTCAGCTTTGAGTAGGGGTACTGGACATGTCTTATGCAATGGCAGAGACTGGAAGATGGGCTTGGAGAACAGACTTCTTATAGTACAGCACAGTCAAGGACTGTGGGGAGACAACTGCAGGCAGAGAGTACCCAGTGGGAGCAGCCAGAGCTAAGCCCCTCAGCACTGGGGAGGGGAGACAGCACCAGAGCTATGAAGGACTGCTGGCCTCCTATTGGTCCTTTTAGCAAGTCACAAATGCATCCACTGAGAGCAGGCCTGCTGAAATTTCCTCATAGAAAAGGATATGATAAATCAGTGTGTGGTCAGGTCAATGTAAATCAGTGGGGCTCCACTTCTTAGATCCTGGCTGCTTTCCTGCCGGTGGGTACTGTTCTGTTTCTGACTTGCACGGAAGGTGAGCCAGTTGTGGGTTAACCTCTGAGACTGAAGTTGTGAGAGAGTTTCATGTACTACTAGGTTCCAGGGAGAGACTGAAGAGACCAGGGAACAAGGACACTGGAAAAAGAAGATTCAACTGCAGGGAGTCATCAACTGAGGCAGAGGGATCATTAGGCCAAAGACATGATTTCTGCTGCCTGTAGTGAGGACAGAGTTAAACAAATACGTAGTGCACACCCAATTAGCTGCCAGCTGATCGGTTTACTTCAAAAATGTGTGAACATTAGTCACTGTTCTTCAACTGTTCCCTGTCTTTCTTTTTCTCTTGGATAAATGTTCTGCCTTTGTTAGATAAAATCTGTTGACTGATTTTTCTCACATATGAGATTAGCTTAGTGTATGGTTATAGTTTTGCTGTTGCTGAGAGTAATAAAAGTGTAATATGTTTTTCCTTGTATAATATGTACCTATAGCATTCATTGATTTATACTGTTAATTAATTAACTCACTGTGAGAATTAATATGAGTTCTCAGAAGGAATTTCCTAAATTATAATTGACTGTATCATAATGAATTTTGCCCAAAGTTACCGTGTTAAAATTTTCTTATTTTGTTTTACTAAATGTTTCTTGTCCTATGCTATATTTTAAACTCACATTTAAAACATTTTTCAAAAAATCTTATTTCACTGGAATTGCATGCCTCCTCTTCAAAAACCCCCACTCCCAGCAAAATCTCTGTGATTGTCTCAGGGACAATGAGAAAATTTTTCCTTTTCTTTTGGTACTGGGAATTGAACCCAGAGCCTTCTCAGTGAGCTACATCCTGTCTTTCACAATTTTGAGACAGGAGCTTGCTAAATTACTGAGTTGCACAGGCCGGGTTTGAGCTGTGACCCTCCTGCCTCAGCCTCCCAGACTGCTGCTGGGGTCACAGGTGTGTGTCACAATCCCCAGCTCAGCTTATATTTGTTTTCCAGACAAAGCATAGGTCAGCTTTAGGAAAATAAAATAAATTATTTAATTATTTTGAGCTGCTGGCAAGCAATAGTATTATTTGTCACAGACAATTATTTGCTATCCTTTCCTATGTTAAAAAATGAAAGCAGATGAACCAAAGAAGTTTACTAAAAATAAACAAACTGAGGGGCCGGAGACTTAGCTCAGTGGTTCTGCCACCTGTCTTGCAAGCGCAAGGACCCTAGTTCGATCCCCAGTACCAAAGAAACAAAACAAAACAAAACTGTCACTGTGAACCAAATCTTTCAGACTTCTAGCCTTCCTCTTCAGGGCTCTGCCTGGCTTTATGGAAAAGCAATTTTCCTCTGGGCATGAGATTACCGAATAGAACTGAGTGCTCATCCAGCTCCAAACAGTTAACTAAAACGTCTGAAAGGACAGCTTCTTGAAGATTTGGAGGCATCTAAGTAATGATAGCACATTAAAATGAGAAAGAGGGGAGAGAGGAGAGAGAGAGAGGGAGAGGGAGAGGAATGTACTTTTCAAGCTGATAGTTTCTGTCTCATTAAATTTCTGTGAATTTCCGACAGATAAATCAGTAATAATTCAGACATGTTGCTCAATGAGGATTAGTCCAATTTGACAGATATTGTGACACAGCCTATGTGTACTTATTCTACTCACTAAAGTTGACTACATTTTAATAGCCTCATCTTTCTTTCCCTCCTTTCTTGTAATCTCATTCCCCTAGCATGATAAGTTTTTTCAAGTTTCTCCCACATTAGAAAAAAAAAACAAAAAAGAACCAAGTACTTAAAGAAACTCCTTGACTCGGGGAAGCTCCAGCCACCACCCTTTCTTTGTACTATTTCCTTCCCAGTCAGGCTTCCAGAACACATCATTTACACTCTGTCCACTCTTGTAATTAGCCCCACCCACTGCGTTCTGCTTTGTTCCATTCCAGTATTAAAATGGCTCTTATCAGAGTCATCACCACCTTGTATTTGACCCTTTTCATTAATTTTCTTACATTATTTCCTGAGGACAATATTTTCAGTTTCTTTTCCACATTTCTTTCTTTGCCTCTCCTTTAATTTTTTTCTAGCATATCATAAATCTACCTGCCTCTGAAAAATATGAATCACACTTCTAAAGACTAGAGGGAAACAGTCTATAACCTGACAAACACTCCCTTAACCTCAAGATTAATTCTCAGTCATATCATGTAGATATCAAGATAGCAGATAACACCTACTCCCCACTTTGCTGTGATTTACCTTTGTGGTATTCTTTAAAAATAAAACAAAACATAACCCCAGTCTAATAGAAAAATATACTGGGCTAACCTAAAATAAGAATCATTCTACAAAATATCTTGCTGGTACTCCTTTAAAAATTAAGTTCATAAAAAAATTAAGGTCATGAAAAACAAGGAAAACTTGAGAAAATATCAGAGACTAAAGAGACATAACAACTCAGTTCAATGCAGCATTCTGAAGTTGATTTTAGAATAGAAAAAGGACATTAATGAAGTAAAACTGGTGCAATAACAAGTCTAGAACTTAATGGTAATGTATACTTTTGTTCTCTCTTAGGGTTGGCAAATGTACCACAGTAATGTTATTACAGACGGCTAAGTTAGGTAGAAATATTGTAGGCAGTCAGATAGGGCTGGGCCCTCGAGAGAGTCAGTGAAAAAGATGAAAACACATTACAACTGTGGCCAGAGATGCATGTTTTGGAGGCCAGGCCTCAAGATAAAGATGAAATGATCAGGCCTAAGATAAGTGATAACACTTGGTCTAATGAAGTGTAGATAGACATCAGTCACCTCCGTGGGTGACCAAGACCCTCAGACCCATCACCTTCCTTAAAAGTTCTTTGTTCTTTCTATGTACACTTGCTGTGTGACTTACTTCCCCACTGGATCGATATTATCTAAGTGACTACCCCTGACTATACTTGTAAACTTATTGCTCATAGTTTTGTCCCACCTTATACCTATCTTGTGATTTTTGTGCCCACCTTGTGATTTTGTTCTATAAAACTTCCCCTGTGAAGTGGGGTCCTTGACAACCCATTCAAGGCCCCTCCATCCTCTCAGGAGCTATCTCTCTCAATAAATATTTCCTACTGTTTTTTTTTTTTTTGTACAAGGGATCGAACTCGGGACCTTGTGCTTTCGAGGCAGGTGGTGGAACTACTGAGCTAAATCCCCGGCCCAATATTTCCTACTCTTAACCTCCATTGTTCCTTAGAACTTGTTCTTGATTCTGGAGAATACAAACTCAGCATATCTAACGCCTAGCAGGTTGGGAGTTATATTTTCCCCTATATCATTTGGAGGTCTAATAGCATCCCTATAACAATGTGAGATGATAACCATAAAGAAAAAATATTGACACTGGGGTATATGAAAAATCTTTGCAACTTTTCTGCAAATCTAAAATTATTGCAAACCAAAGCTTTATTTTTTTAAACATTGTCTTAGTCTCCTATCTATTTCCATTATATATTTTCATGTTCTTTATTTAGATAGTGAACCCTAGAATAGGTTGGACTCAAAGCTATTGGCAGAAGATACAGAAGGGGCTAATCTAAGACAAAATATTTTGGGAAGATATTCAGAGGCTAGGGGGATGAAAACAATTCAGTTCAGGTCCATCCAGAGCAAGGATAGGATGTTAGAAGATCAGAATTAGGCAAAGTCAGAGTGAACAAGAACAGGTTAGAAATAAATAAAAAGGGATAAGTATAATTCCTAGGAAGGCCCTTCGGATGCCTATGGTAATACTTTAGTAGGACAATAGGACTGTCCTTTAAGCATGCTGTCATCTACTAGTTATTACCTCTTGGACCAGCTTAAAGGGTCAGAAGTTAACGATAGCTTTTAGTTTATAAAGCACATTTTGTATATTTTGTATATAATTTTTCTAATCCTTGCAGCAATTCCATGAAGTATTATTTATAATATTTCCAATTAATAGATGAACAAGCTGAGGTAAAGTAGCCAGTGTAGGGTCACATGCTAAGGGACAGAATTGTTGCTCAAAGTGTTGTTATATTCAGCAGTGTTTATTAATGCTATCTTTCAATTAAAATAAACCTCTCATTTGTACAGAGATAATTTATTTTTCTATTCATTTCAGTGTTCTGATTTCTATTTTAAAGGTTTCTTTAACTTTGTAGGTTTGGTTAAGTCAAGATGTGTGTAAAAATATTGCTGGGTTCCAGGTCTTAGTTAATGTTTTTGTGATGTAGTACTGGGTAGGACTTGACTGAGCTGCTTTAAATATTCCAAGAGAACTACAAGGAAACAAAGTCTAAGAGGTCTTTTTGGTGGGGCCTGTGCTATTTGATGACACATTTGTATAATTCACTTTCTTTAGGACTTTCTGATCTTTTGTTGTTAAATCTTTCAGAGTAATGATTTTTTTTAAAGAACTATTCAGCACAGGCCTAAGAGGAAAATATGACAGTAAGATCTTGGAATTGTTGAAATATCTCTAGAAAATTTCAAACAGTCATGGCCAAATTTATTTGTATGTGCTAAAATGGAGCTACTGGCTTTTCCAGATAAAAAGTTCTTTGTAAATAAGGTGCTCTTCGGGAGATTGGAATGTTTGAACTTCTTGAATCTGTTATAAATTTTTCTGATAAGAGTTTTAGTTTTTTAAAAAAATAATTTAATTTAAACATAACTTAAATTGTACAGTGTAAATCCTTGCAAAATTTTTCCCTTTCTTAGATTTAAGAAACATTTTGATTGACCCGTGCCACTGCAATTACTTTTGTTAATTTGTACATGATAGCTTAAATGTGTGGTAACAGCCCCTATTCACAAACCAACTGCAGAAACAAAACAGAAAAAATAATACTAAACATGTAAGTTACATGTCTGACAGCAGGTGCTCATAGCAATATTCAGAAGAGGGAGGGAGCTCAGTGTGTAGTAAGAGTAGTTGGGAAAAACCTAGCAGAAAAACAACAAAAACAAAACAATACAAAATAAAAATGTGTTAAGCAGGGACTTAAAGATTGAAAGTTTTGGGGGACAGTGTAAGTGGGGATTTAGTCAGGAGACTGGAAGAAAAAATAAACTCCTTACTGGTGAAAAGTGAGCGTATCACGTGAAATAAGATGATTATAAATTTAAAATGCCTCAATAAATATAAAAAAATCATAAAAATGATTTTAGTAAAGTTTTAATAAGTGCCCAAGTGAAGAAAAAACCCACCTCTGCATGTTAAACTATCTGAAATTCAGCCAGAATTAAAACTATTTCAGGTTAATTCAATCAAACCATCTAAATCTTGGCACAGCTCTTTGCCTGGGTAAAAAAGGGAACTATTATTAAATATAGAATTAAAGAACAATCATTTTAACTACCCCTGAGTGAACCATAGTCATTTTGTTTGAAGAAAACCTTTTGTCTCCTTCCTCTTATCTCTGCTTGAAGGAGTGCCAGCAACCACATGGGGTTTCACTGAAGTTACATAAGAAATAAGCAAAAAGAGACAGGGAAACAAGGAGATAAAGAAAAAAGTCTGATTTTCAATGTTCAAATCTGTTGGGAAAATAGTCCTTTAAATTTTGCCAAGCATTTGTTGAGGTTCAAGTAAGTAGCAGGGTAAGTCTTTTCTTTTAGAACAGTTGGCATTCACATCTCACGAAAGTTCAAGTGTTGAGGTCTCAGGACACATTCATTAAGCATTTTTTCTTGTGGTGTTTAGAACAGCCTACCAAACATTTAATTGTGCTTGCTTTTGCTAAGTGTTAAATTCCCCTAAGGGAAAGGACTGGCTCTCTGGTCCTTTACTTAGTACAAAAGACTCAGTCAGCACAATGGTGTGTACTTGCAGGGCACAACAAAGGGTCAGTGCTGCTGTTAGCCTGGGGAAAGGAACAGGTCTGTGTAGAAGAGTCATCTTAACTAGCTGGTTGGAGGCATTTTTTTGGCTTTCTCTTCTTAGTCCTGATTTGGGAGAGGAGCACAAGCTGGTAGCTATTGGCCAGCTCCTGATGCTGCTAGGCAATCGCTTCAGAGGTTGTGGTTTGGCTTCTCTGGTTGGCTGGTTGCTGCCAGAGGTTGTGAGTCTGAGTTCTATTGTTATATGTCATTTGGTCATTGTCCATTTCTATGTTCTAGCTCTTCATTTAGCATATCTCAAAAATGCAAGAGTTTGAGGATCCCATTTTATATTTTCCTTCCAAATCTGGTATTTCCAGTACCAGAAACACAGTGTGTATTTAATAATTATTTGTGGAGTGGTGAAAAAGAAGAGGTCTGAAGTCCTTTTCTCTGCTGTAGAGACTTTACTCCTCAATGTAAGAGCCACTAGCCACACATGCGTGGTGAGCACCTGAAATGTAACTAGGCTGAAATGAGTAATGTTGTAAGTACAAAACACATGCCAAATGTCCAAGCCTTTGCATAAATGAAGGAATGTAAAATATTACCCTAACAATAAAATATCACTTAATAACGATAATATTTTGGACACACTGGGCTACGCAGACATGTCATTAAAATTAAATTTGCTTTTTCTTTTAACCTTTTTGAAAAATGTGGCTACAGGAAATATAAGATTAAATGTGTGGTTTGGATATTTCTACTGGACAAGGGTTGACTTAAGATAACCTTTTGATGCATGTGTCCTCTTCGGTATAATAAAGACAAGAGCTTTCTATAACCTGTTCCTTTTTGTTTGTCTCAAAATAAGAGCATTTGACAGGGCTGGTTATAAATGTGTACATTAATTTATTCATCAAAATATTTTTAAGCTTGTTGTATGCAGACAATAAGCTAGGGTATGCTCATTCTTGAATAGTTTCCTCTTTTTTTTTTTGCAACTTGGGGAGACAGAAAACTTAAATGATAATTTGCTTAAAAGGTATAAATAATACTTAAATCCAAGAAAATTTCATGACAAAATGGTCTAGTCATGCAGCCTAATTCTCACAATTACGTATCAATGTTATAATGAACTCAGACTAAAAAATAAACCAACACCAAAAATATCTGAAAATTTACTTTGAGAAGATTTTTGTTTATACATTTTCAAGCACCAAGACCTATTTCAGTGCTGAATATTTTCCCCCCACTTAGAAGCTGTGTGACCTTGATAAGCACTGAATCCTACGGGAATCACAGTCTCTTCTTATGTAAGCTGGGTTCTACCTCATGAGAGTACTCTGAGGCTCAAACAAGATAATATGTGTGAAAAACCAATATAAATATGAAGGATAATTATGGTTATTATTAGAAGCAATTATGGTCATTAGGTTAAAATGAGGGTACTGAGAAAAAGCAGTTTGGGGACCTGCAAAATAATTTTTAGCTTATATAGACTCAGAACTAGAAGAAGCTAAGTAAAGAAGCATAAAAATGCAAAGCATAATACATGATAATAAGATCTAATCTTTCACATCCTTCTAAATCATTTTTAAACTGCCTTCAGGATTGAAGCAAACAAATGGATATGAAGAACTTTCAGGAAAAAACTGTTTCTGGGATGTATTTTTGATGAAAGGTATGGTGTAAGGCCTTATTCTTTATAGAAGTCAAAATGGAAAAAGAGGAATCATCATTCCTTAACAACTCCGGTGGCCTTCTGATAAATTCTGCTTCTCTGTCTTCATCTAGCCATATGGAGAAAGTAACATCCCCGGCTGTAACTCTGGATAACAGAAGGGAAGATGTAAATGGCTAGTCCAAAGCCACGTGAAGGGGACAGCCTCCCCAGACCTCCATAGTCCGATATGGTAGTCTGACACCAGGTGTAGCTGTTGAATTTTTGGCGTGTGACTAGTCTAAGTTGTGATATGTACTAAGTGTACAGTACATGTCAGATCTAAGTGTAAAATACAGTACATAACTAAAAAAGAATGCAAAAGATTTCATTATTTTTTCTATTGATTAGATTACATGTTGAACTAATATTTTGGATATACTGAGTTAGGCAAATACATTATTAAAATCAATTTTACTTTTATTTCTACTTTCTTGAATGTGGCTACTAGAAAACTTAAAATTGCATATATGTTTCTGTTTTATTTCTATGGACTGGTGCCCCCCAAATCCTTTACTGGTGTGTTTCAAAAGCTCAGCCCTTGCCTGGGTGGATTTGGCTATCCATTTCCTCTCCCCACATCACACTTTCTCATTTTTTCCTCCCAAAAAGCACTGACTAAGCATTCAGAGCAAATATCTAAATTGATTACCTGGGAAATAAAACTCTAATCATTTCTTTTCTCTTGCTTTTAGAAGTTTCTTCATTGTTTCTTCCACTGTCTTTGGAGAAAAGAGACAATTGATTGAAACGACTTGAACAGATTTCCATAGAAATTCTTTCAGTTAGCAAATAGGTGAAAACCATCTAGTCTCCTTGCTAGTCTGTAGATTCAGTTTAGTTTGAAGTGATTGGTCTCTATTCATATGTACAATAAACATGATTTATTAGTACTTTTTCATGGACTGATTTCCTCTTTCATGACAAAATTCCACTTAGGTACCTTTACCTTGTCTAATGACAAATCTGTACTAAGAAGGAAGTCTCATGACAAAAACAGATTCAAACATCTTTTTCTTCCCCTGCGTCTCCCTTTACCCTACTAAGAAAAAACAATAAAGTCAAAGAGGAGCAGAGATTTGTGGGATCATCTTTAAAGGACAAGAAACAGAAAAAAGATGTTCAAGATGATTTAGAACTACTGAAAGTGAAATTTTGAATTTTGTGTGCACAATGTGCCGGAACGGCACTTGTGATACAGACAAAATTACTTCTCTCCTCCAACTTATATTCTAATATGAAAAGACCAGCAATCAACAAAATTCTAAGGTGTAAATTTCAAAAATGCCTTATAATGACTTTTGCAAATATAAAATGGACACATATTAAAAAGAGTGTATTCAACTCATTACTTAACAGTTAAGCAGCAATTATGTGCCTTGAAGACTCTTCAAGAAGTTAGGTGTTTGTGGTCAATGTTAGCATAAGGTTATACTCAAGACCAGAGCCATGAGGCTACATTCCTTCACTACATTCTGGAATTTCAACTGGTGGTTGTTAAACACTTCCCTTATTGTACTGGGCATCCTTCTGTTGTCCTCTGCTACATTTGCTGGTAAGGGGAATATATATTACTCTTTTAACCATATGATACATGATAGACAAAAGGTATTCAGAACTGTGTATCAGTCTGGGTATGCTCTGATAGCTCCTACTTCTTTGTATTAAGATAACAAGACACTTAAATTTTTCCAAGAGAAAGAAAACACTTTCATCATATTACACTAGGGAATCTAAAAGAAAACCTGAAGAATCCATCTGAATATCCAATGTTTGATCCTGTCAATTCTTGAAAACCTATCTTCCGTGGCCCCTTGATGGCTTTTTCCTGACCAGTCCTCTCTTTTTTTTAATCTTTCTTCTGACTTTTACAGAAGTTGGCTCTATCAGCAGCAGGGTTACAATGGATCCCTATTATTTATGGGTCCTGTGTTTGTGAATTGACCTATTTGCCAGAATTTATTTTTTATTTTTATTTTTTTTATTTCTTTTATTGGTACATTTTAGGTATACAATTCGTTTATATTTATCATTGGGTGTTTGTACCGGTACATGATGTATATTGGTTCTTATTTTTTCCCCATTACTTGTGCACCCTTCACCCCCTCCACCCTCCCCTATTTACATAGATTTCATTTCCATTTTTTTTTCTTTTCTCATAGTTTTTCCTTTCCCCTTCCCCTCCCTTCACTCCTTTGTCTTTGGACCTTTTTTCCTATTTCAAATGATCAATTATTCATTTTAATCATTTTAACCCTTGTTTACACTATCAGTTTCTCACACTAGTGAAACTATTCGGTATTTACACATGTGTGTCCTATTTATTTCACTTAAGAGTATGGCCTCGATATGCATCCACTTAGCTATAAATGACTCTAGTTTTTCGTTCATTATGGCTGAGTAGTACTCCATTTTATAAAAAAACCCCACATTTTCTTTATCCAATTTCCAGTTGATGGGAACTTGGGCTGCTTCCAAGCTTTAGCTATTACAAACTGTGCTTCTATGAACATAGGTGCACATGCATCACTGTGGTATGATTCTTTTAATTCTTTTGGGAAGATACCCCAGAATTTATTTTTAATCCTAACGTCAATACCTGTGGCACTTTTGTGGTAATTTATAGAGACAAGTAGCAAAAATTTGATTCAGCTGATGTGCACATTCTCACGTGAGGTCAAACAAGGACGTACTTTAGCTTCTTGTTTTAGCTCTCATATTGCAAGCAGGTGTCCATTTCACGGTCAATTCAGTACCATGTGTTTTGAATTTTTGTAATTTTGTTGTTTACTTCATTGCTTGATGTCTCCAAAGTGTAATGATGAAGTGCTGTTCAGTGTTCCTAAGGTCAAGAAAGCTGTGATGTGCCTCATCAAGGAAACGTGTGTTGGTTCAGTCAGGCATGAGTTATAGAGGTATTGGCCATGAATGCAGTGTTAAAGAATTAAGAATATATATTAAGTAAGATGTCTTTAAACAGAAGCACACATAAAACAAGGTTGTGTATTGATCAGTTCACACAGATATTGTAAGCAGAGGCTCATAGGAACTTAACCTTGTTTTAGGAGCAGTGGTTCAATATTTGCTAACTCAGTGTTTGTAGTGACTAAAGAATATAACTTCTGTGAATAACATAAAGTGATTATGTGTTGTTTTTATATCTCCAAGGCCTAGTGAATGTTTATTTAGGAGACTAGTCAGTGCCCAGTAAATATCTGGCAAGTTAATGTAAACCAGAAACATGGGGCAAGGTGCAAGGAGAGGAGTTTCTGTTAGGACTACACCTTAGGGGTGTGTTTGTTATCTGTTGGTCAGGCCAAGTAGCATGTGTGTGGGATCCTGAACACAGCAAGTATCTTGGGTGGTAAAGTAGAAGTGACTCTGGAATGAGTGAGCCAGGTTCTTCACTGAGCTCTTCTACTATTTCATTGGGGAAAAATAATTTTATCTCTCTGGACCTGGATTATGTGAAATGCAAAATGAAGCTACTGTACTAGTTTAATATTTAACACTCACTGACCTAGGGTATGAAAAGAGAGCTGACAGTTCTTGGGATGCAACAAAAACTCAAATCCCACATCATCTCCTTCCCATGAGACCTGGAACAGAAATGCAAATAATCATAGGAGTTTCCATGTCTGAATTCTGCCTTCAAATGATTGCATCTTGTTCAGACAATCTCATGTAAAACATTCAATTACTGATTGTCTTAGTTACTTTTTTCATTGCTAAGACAAAATACCTGACACCCAAAGTTAAAGAAAGAGAGGTTTATTTATCTCACAGTTTGTAGTGGTTTCAGTCCATAATGGCTGGCTACAAGGAAGGGTGGCACATGGCAGACAGGCATCGGAGAGGAGAAACAGTTCATGGCGGGCAGAAGGTAGCAAAGCAAGGAAGGGACAAGACAAGCCTCTTTCTGTTCCTTATATTGTATCCAGGCTACTGGGATTAGGGTGGGGCCAAACCAATCAGTGGACTGATTTAGTAATCACTCACTCTTAATCCTAGCACCCTTTATCCTGGAATTGCACCATGAATCAATCACATACTCTAGATCCAGCTACCTCTGAAAAAGCCTTACTTAAGACTGTATGAAACTTCTGGGGGAGATCTAGATACAAGCCGTACACTAATCAAATCTTCTGACTTCAGAAAAAGCCACTTCTTGAGATCTCTTGATGTAATCCGAGTGGTGCTTTGAATCACTTTAAACTTAAAGTTTGTAGTTCAGGTCAAATGAAATATTTTCAAAGCTCAGTATGTATTCCCAAAACAGCAATAAATCACTCAGAAAGTTATGCACTCATTTGCACATGGCTTCAAATTACTGATTTAACCAGCTGAGGGCATGCATTATGGTTTTTTAGCATATGATTTTTTATTTCTGGTGTTCTGATCATCCAGTAATTAGTGGATACAGATGAAATTACATGTTGCTGCCATTGCCTCAGATGGTCAGGTTTTCAGGATGCCAACTCCCAGCTCCTTTGGAGTTGACATAAATATTATGGAAGCAAAAAATTATAGTCATTTGCAGGGAAATCATGTGTTTAATTGCCAAGTGAAGCAGAGGAAAAATAGCAGAAGCATGCATCATGTATCAGTTAATGTGAGTGCATTATTGCATGTTGCAAAAGAGTCTAAGAGGACTTTTCAATAGCAAAATGAAAACAAAACTATTCTAAAAAATGCCATCTGTGAAGCCTCCAGATATGTCTGACTGGCTCATTTCCTTTCAAAAATAGTCCCTGCATTCCAAAAGATGTTAATAATGAATGGAAATAACCATGGAATAAAAATGGACTATGGCTGATGGAGTAGGACTTAATGTAAGAAGTTGCTGTTGAAATAAACAGGGAAAGGAATATCCTACAAACACATTTTGAGCTGATACTTTAATGTTTGCTGCAGATGGCACTTTAACACAACATAAAACTTAGCTCCCACATATGGGGAGATCATTTTGATAATTAATTTAAAAGTCAGAATTTATTTTAAAATTTATTTCTCAGTAGATATTACCTATGAGAAATTTTACAGATTTTCCTTATTTCCTATGTTTGGTATTTCGTAGATTTCTCATCATGGGAATGATGATTATTCTGGGTTTTATGGGAGGCTAAACATTGATCAATCATGAAAATACTATTATTATATTTCTGTATTGGGTGGACAAATAATCACTATAGAAACTTAATACCATGTTTTCTTCCTTTTGTTAAATTTACATATAAAATTGGATACTTCATTTGTAATTCTAAGAGTCAAATAAAGCCCTCACAAATTCTATGTAAGAGATTGCTAAATGATTAACAGAGTATAGCAGTCAAGTCAGGGAATCTGGAGTCAGGTTGTCAGGTTGCAATCCCTCTCTGCCACATTTTCAATTTATATATACGCAATTTCATCATCTGTAAAGCAGAAACAATACCAGTATCTATGTCATATGTTGCTATGAGAATTAAATGAGACAATACACTTGAAGCAGTTAGTCTAAAACCTGGGGTATATTAAATGCCCAATAAAGGCAAGTTCTCACTATTATCTCTATGGCAACTGCAAATACTAGCATTTGGCCAGAAGTTAAATGGTAGCACTCTTTATATGACCATCTTTAGGCTGGATAATGAAATGTTGTATTATGTGGGCTAATATATATTGCTGAAGTACTTACTTTGGCTTTATAGAAGATTGGAAAAGAAATCAGAAGCTCATAAGCATAAATCAAGCCAGAAAGGAATAGCTGTTATTATTTTTCTCAGAGTAATATCATATTTCATTACATGTGCCTCCATGATTTCTAGACAATGAGCTTTAAACTCAAATTCTGTTCCTTGCACTTATAGAAACTATTTTTACTACTGACAAATGTGAGAGTCTTGATTCAGCTCCTTATTGTTAGTATCATTACAAAATACCCAGACTGCAGAATCCTTGCCCCTGCCACATGGTCTCAATGGACATGGCTCAGTTTGCTTTGCCTGTGGCCTTTATTAGAGTCTTCATTGGAGTCTTTCTCATACCTGTTCATCATGGGTGCCGCTCACCTGGTCTTTGGAGAAGCAGACTGCAGATTGTATGGGTCTCCTCCCTGGGAAGACTATGAAGGGCTTCCTGATTCTGCCATCCTCTCCAATGCACAGTGGTGATGTTTGCGGTTGTTTTGTTATTTCCTGTGTTTCTCTGTTCTCTGACTTCTCAGAATGCTTCTTATCTGCTGTGGAGCTTTCAGTCTATTCCAACACCTCATTCCCACCCTCCAACAAAAGTCCAAATATGGTTCCCCCTTCTAGAAATACTATTTCTGTTCTAGTCTCCCTATTAAAGTAGACATCAGCTTTATACAAGAATGAAAGTTGTAATAAGTGCTAACCACAGAGCTTGTGCGTTAAAAGTGGTGGAAGAGAAACTCTTTTGTTTCATTCCAAGAGATTTATGCTCCTGGAGATCTGCTGGGGACACCATAACATTAAATACTGATACTGATCTTATGTTAACAATGAGACAAGTACTGGATCAGAAAACTGATGGCTTGGTAATTCTGAGTACACTGTTAAAGTTAGGGCAGGTAATTTCCCAAATAGGAGTTATTCCAGGCAGTGTTAACAAATTTTATTTTATTTAATACTAATCTTGTGAATTATGTGAAAATTACAATTAATTTTCTTCCTTTTCCCACTTTATTTAGCATTTAGTCTTTTTGTTCTGGCTTTTACTTGCTCAGAAAACTTGTCCAAAATCCTTTCCTTATAGTCTTTCTGTCCTGAGACCTTGTTTGCAGACATGAGAACCAGTACACTATCTCCCACTAAATGGGAGATATCAAAAGGAACTCTCACTACAACTACAAGGGACAAGGATACAAGTTCCAAGGCCACAATATTGACTAGTATGGCCACTGTGACACCAAAATCAAGTGAGAATGGGCTGGGGATCTAGCACAGTGGTTCCGTCACCTGCCTCGAGTTCGATCCCCAGTACCAAAAAACCCTCAAAACAAACAAACAAAAATAAACCAATCAAGTGAGACTGTACCTTTAAAAATAACAATATCCATAAAGACATGTTATTAGTTATAGTAATGGAAATGAAAAAAAACACTAAACAGATTTATCATTATATAACAACATGGGTGTCTCTTGCCTCTATTATTAATAACTCCAGTGGAACAAAAAAATTACAGTAAAAATGACTTATGGTCTCATATCAGGTACAGCTAAGAAGGGTAAAGGAACCACAGTCCCAACCTCCACTACCGACACCTCCACTACTCTGTTGTCTATTGAATCCACCTCAACTGTCTACAATAAGCACAAATAAAACAAAATTATCAATCAGCATGCCTGAAGATACACCTCTTCTAACCTCAGAAGTCACACATTTGTTTCCTCTTATATCACATATCACTTTCTTTCAGCAACACAGCAGCCATTACACTGTTGTCCACCCAGTGGATGTCCACAGAAAGGGTCACCACAACTACAGGACCTGGAGCCTTCATGGATACATCAACAGCAGTCACTACACTAGCCACTAGGGTTCCTACCTCAATACAGACTAGTCCTCATAACAAGGATGTTGCAAACAACAAATAGCATGCATTTGGCTTCTGTTGTCAAGAAAAAATTCTGTCATGTCTAATCCTTCAGGCAACTCAGAGCCATCACCACATCTCTTGTTGCTAGTTCATTGTAGCAACTATATTTGCAGTGACAACAGCCAAAATTCTCACCTCAGGTACATTTAAGGGTGATACAGCAACCACTATTACAACTTCCAGTACAAAGGACTCTACTCTCCTGTCTCCTAGTGGAGGCATCTTCCTGTTCCAACATGCACAAGTGAAACAAAATTATCCATTAGTCTGTGAAAATATACTTCTTGTAACCTCAGAAATGACATGTTTGTCATCTACATCACTTGCTTTTGGCAACACAGCAGCCATCACATCATCTTCTGCTGTGCTCTCTGCAGAAAGTTTCACTACAACTTCAGGAGCTATAACTCCGAGGCCCACTCCACACTACCACTACAGCAGTGTCTAGAATACCTACTCCAGCCTCCTCCACAGGGAAACTCTCTGCTGTTAGAGGAACCAAGGATACAAGAGCCACAGAAACTTCATTTATTTCAGAATGTAAAAATGGCTTTTATTCCAAGCCAAACCAAACTCTCATGACAAGTACTTCAATGAAGACAAATATTTTTAGTAATACCAATGGCAGGATTAACTTATCTGTGCTCACAGGGATATTAGGAATAGAATCAGTGGGGAAATTTATATATAATTATGCAAGGAGATTTGATAGGCTGGCTTATAGGATCAGAGGTGACATAGTCCACTGTGTGCTGGAGAGCTAGAGGATTCAATAGCTGCTTAGCTCAAGAAGCTGGAAGCCACAGAACAAAAGATATCAAGGATGCAGTGCCAGTCAGAGATCAAAGGCCTGGCTGATCCTTGTAGAATTGCTGATATGAATTTGCACTGGAAGGCTGAAGAAACCGGAGTCCACAGGTGACAGCTGCAGCAAGAGATGCACCAGCTTAAGCACAATGGAGCTTCAAGAAACGCAGCAGACTTCTTTCTCCACCTTTTATTCTATTTGGGCCACAAGCCCATTGGATGATACTACCCACAGTCAGGATGGGTCTTCCCCCCTCAATTTGCTGGTCTACATGTCAGTCATCTCTGGAATCACTCTACAGACATACCCAGAAATGTGCTTCACTAATCTCCTAGTTTTTCTTAATAGTAAGCCTGCCAGATCACAACAAATTGTCACAATCTATCCCTTGTTAATTTGACAAGCAGACACATCTCCTTATGCCCAACTCCAAATACAAAAGAAAGTTTATGATTTTACCCAGCATGGTACAACTACCTTGCATACAAACAAAAACACACTAATCCCCTGCCCCCAAAATAGAAGGAAAAGTTTTTCTTGAGGTGATGCTTATTCTTCCCCTACATTTCATAACTTTACAATTATAATGTAGATTTAATAGTACTTAAGTGCCATTGTTAAGTCTATCATTGTTATGTTATGTGGTATAAGAGTACAAAGAAAGAAAACAATATTTAAAAAATATATGTGTATGTGTACATAAGAATATTAATAAAATAAGAAAGAAATACTCATGAAAATTATAATCCTTGTTTCTGTAACTGGTCACATGATAGCAGCTGGTATTTAAAGCTATCTTCTTTTACCCATTCTGTATTTTCTTGGCTTTCAGCAAGCACCTAGTGGGACTTGTTTTTTTACCTGGCAGAGTGAGTCATACTTAATTCCTGAAGGATTTGTGCCATTTGTCATCTTATCTAGATTGAGTTGTTGTTTCCCATTGATCTTAGCAATAGGCATGGAGATGCCCTAAGGGATATCCTACACTCCAAACATACTCTTCATTGTAGGGTAGTCCAATTCTCCTGTGGTAATCTGGATCAATCATCCCCATCAACATTGTGACTCCCTTTTTAGCCTGTCGACTAAGGAGCATGAGGAACCCAAAATGTCCAGTCTTAGCTTACAGTTTAATTGAACCATTATTGTGCCTCCTTCTAGAAGCCTTACCCCTGTGGAACTAAGACTTCTAAGCCAGCAGAGCATGAAGTTGTGGGGACAGGAAGCAAAAATTTTGCTAGTGGGTCATTAGGGGTAATGGTAAGTAGTGCTATTACCATTTTTAGCCCTTGATTCCTGAACTTGTGAATCGTGGCTATGGAAGACCCATTATCATATGTTGGATGCTAGAGGCATCCCTTAGTATTACCATGCCCTGATTAGAACATATACAATCTTCTGGAGAACACTGCCCCAGCCCTGCAAGGTGTTGGCACCTAGTTGACACTGTAACTATATCTTCAAAAGGCCAACTCTACTGTTCTATCCTCCCAGCTGCTTTTGGATGGTGAGGAACACTGTAAGACTAGTGAATTCCATGAACAGAGCCACTTCCACACTTCTTTGATTGGGAAATGCATTCTTTGCTCAGAAGTATTGCTGTGTGAAATACCATGATAATGGATGAGGCATTCCATTTACAGAATGCCATCTATTTACAGAATGCACTGTAAGTCCGTGGATGAAAGTTTTGGCAGAGGCATTAGGTACACCTGAAAGCAAACTGCTTCTTATGGGATTTATATATAGGTATGAAAAAAAAGACACTTGCCAAATCAAACCTGCATACCAGATACTACAAGATGTGCTAATCTGCTCAAGCAAGAAAATCACATCAGGTACAACAGGAACAATGGGAGTCACCACTTGCTTAAGCTTATGGTATTTCACTATCATTTTCAGGATTCATCTATTTTCTTCACAGTCCAAATAGGAGAGTTATATATTCCTGGGATGCAAGGTTGTTTTTGATTTACTATTTTTCCATGTAGGGGCATCTGTAATGGCTTCCATTTGGCTTTTTCTACCATAATAGCCTTCACATCACAGGTTAGGAAACCAGTGTGGGGATTCTGCCAAGTACTAAGTATATCTATTTCAATGATGCATTCTGGAACTGAAGAAATGAACAGGGGATGGATTTGGGAACACACTGGGTCCACTGGAAGCCAGACCTTGGCTAAATTAGATCAATCATCTGACCTCCATAAGCCTCCCTACTCTTGCTGGAGGAACACAATGAAGTTTTGGATCTGGAATCAGCATTAGATCAGAAGCAGTGTCTAATAGTTCCCCAAATGTCCACTTATTTCCCTTTACCTAGTGTATAAATCCCATGGTAAAAAAGTGCTTGATCCTTATGGGGGAAAGATGGGAGAAAGAAAGATTAACAGTATAAGTTTTTGATAGCGCACAAGGATCTTTTCTCAAAGTGACCTTGCTTCCCCTTCATTCATGTTTTCAGATTCTATAAACTGGCTCAAATCTGGGAATTAGCTGAGGGACTGTGATTCTCTGTTATTAAAATTTGAGGTACATTTTTTTTAGTTTGCCCTGAAATTTTTTTGTATATATAGATTCAGTAAAAATTTAGTAGACTTCCTATCAATTTCACTTGCAGGAACATTACAATTAATTAGCTAGTGCTATAGGTCTACATGATTCAGACCATTCCAATAATTGCTTTGCTTTTGCTATTCATTATGGTAACTACATCCACCTTGCTTTTGGTGATTGAGTGCTGCCAATTGGCCTCTAATATGCCAGGATCACATTATACTCAACACATTAAAATTTCCTGATTGATTGACTGTGGACCCCACCGTAAGATCTGACATACAAAGAAGAACAATGATAGAGTTCTTCAAGAATGTGAATGCTCCCCTCTATTCAGATTACTAGTAAATGTGGAGGGGGAGGAGGAGGAGGAGGAGGAGGAGGAGGAGGAGGAGGTTTCTACTGGCAAATCCACTCCAATATTCCCTTTAATGCTCTCATCAATAGTAAACCAAAGGGTACCATGCATTTCCAGCTCATTCCCAGCGGTCCATCTTTTGATTCATTTTCAATCAAATAAACTATTACAGTCTTTTAAAACTCTACTAGCTACAACATTAAATCCAGAATCTCTAATTAACTTTGGCCTATATCAAGAAATTCAGTCCTTATTGCTTTGCTGTCTGTCGGCCATGAACTGCTGCCCCTCTGCCACCCTGCCTTGGAACAAGCTGACTATGGACTGAAATCTCTGTGAACCAGCCACTCTCTGGGGTTCAGGTGCCCTCACCATCCTGACTGGTTGGACTTCAGATGATTGACACATCTTGGAGGTCTCAGGTGCACCTTGGATCATCACAGTCACTAAACTCTCACTAAATCTTGCAGTGAAAGATGGTACTGTGTCCAGGCCTCTCAAAACCTCTCTGTTCTTGAGAGCTGCCCCAGTGCTGAGGAGGAGGTGAGCCTTCCAGGCTGCTGTACAACTGCCCCCAGGGCTGAGGAGCAGAGCTGCCTCCAGTGCTTAGGAGGAGCCTTCTGGGCCAGCATACCACTGCCTCCAGAACTGAGGAGCAGAACCAGCCTCAGCATTGAGGAGTTGAGCTGCTCCTGAGACAGCAGCACACAGCCCCACCTCCCATTGAAATGAGAAGACACATAAACAAACCTCAAAACCAGACTTCAAGATCACCTAAAGGAACCCCAAAGGGAAACAAGATGGAACAATCTGATATTCAAACACCTGGACTCCCTGAACTGGCAATAAAAGAGAATCTGGAAAAAATGAAATCAGAAATAATTTGTCAGATAACAGCAGAGATTGTGCCCATAGTGCAAGACACGATTAATTAATCTAGAGAGGACACAGATTAAAAAAAATAGAGGAGCTGAGGAGCATGATGGAATCCCAAAATAGGAAACAAATGGAATCCATAAAACAGATGCAAACAGATTTCCAAGAGATTAAAAACTCCATTGAAAGATTACGCAGCAGAATGAACCAATGTGAGGACAGAATTCCAGATATAGAAGATAAGATTGCAGTTAGTGACCAGGAAAAGAAAAATTGCTTTAAAATTGTAAGGGACCACGAAAAATCAATCCAGTAGCTGCTAGACGATGCAAAGAAGAATAACAGAAGACTGACTGGAGTCAATGAAGAAACAGGAAAGAGTGCAGATGACATAAAAATCTGTTCACAGAAGCGATGGTAGAAAACTCCCCAAGCAGGGGAAAAGAACTTAGCATACAGATATGTGAGTAATATAGGACTTCAACTAGCCTTGATCAAAAAAAAAAAAACTACACATAGGCGTATAATAGTTAAGATTCCAGAAACCCAACAGAAGAACAAAATTTGACAAGCAGTTAGAGAAAAGAAACAAATCACATACAAAGGAAAACCCATCAGAATCACAGCAGGCTTCTCAATGCAAACTCTCAAGGCAAGACAAGCTCTGAGTGACGTATTTCAAGCCCTAAAGGAAAACAGCCTCCAACCCAGATTGATGTACCCTGCAAAACTATCTTTCAAAACTGATGGTGAAATAAGATACTTTCATGACAAAGAGCACCTTAGGAACTTCATGAATAAAAAAACCAGCACTCAAAAACATTTTAGACAATGAAGATCACAACCCCAGGAAGCCCAGAAGAATGAATCCATTGGGCAGGACAAGAAATTAAAGCAAAGGAGGAGAATCTAACAGAAGAAAATGTCATGACAATGATAAGTCAATATGCATCAGTTATAACCATCAATGTTAATCATCTCAATTCACCAATCAAAAGAAATAGACTGGCAGAATGGGTCAAGAAGCAAGATCCAACAATGCTGCATACAAAAAACCCCCACTTAATTCAAAAAGAAACTCATAGACTGAAAGTCAAAGGGTGGAAAACAATACTCCATGGGACAGGAAACCCAAAAAAAGCAGGAGTGGCTATCCTCTTTGCAGATCAAGTGGATTTCAAACCAACACAGATTAATAAGAGAGGCAAAGAAGGACACTACATCCTTGTAAAGGGAACAATCCAAGAGGAAGAGATGACAATCATACATATATATCCACCAAACACTAGTGTGCCCAACTATATAAAACAAATACTAATGGACATGAAAAACCATATAAGCACTAATACAATAGTAGTGGGGGACCTCAATACTCCACTGTCAGAAATAGATAGATCAATAAGAAAAAAATAAGCAATGAAAACTAGAACTCAGTCAAATTCTTGAACAAATGAATTTAACAAATGTTTACAGAGCGTTCAACCCCACAAAATTAGAATATGCATTCTTTTCAGCTGTACACAGGTTGTTATCCAAAATAGACCACATACTCACTCATAGAACATGTTTAAGTAAGTGCAAAGGAATTAAAGTTATCCTCTGTATATTATCAGACCGTAGTGCAATGAAATTGGAGATCAATAGCAAAAGAAACCTCAAGAATTTCATAAACACATGGAAATTGAACAACACACTTCTGAATAACCAATGGGTCACAGAGAAAATTAAAGAAGAAATCAGACAGG
>NW_004625079.1:49416-73057 GCF_000247695.1 Heterocephalus glaber
TATACTATACATATATATTCCCACAATGGCCATTTGTTTGCTAGAAAGCCAGAGGTTCCAGCAGGAGCTCAGCCCAAGAAAGCAGAAGCTGCAGACCAAGTGGAATGAAGGATGCAGTGCCAGTTTGTGTTTGAAGGCCTAGAAGCTCCTTGGAGGGTCACTGGTACAAGTCTATGTTGGAAGGCTGAAGAAACTGGAATCTGATGTCCACAGGTGACAGCAGGAGCAAAAGACTCACCAGATCAAGCAGAATAGAGCTACCAAAAATGCAGCAAAGTTATTCTTTTTTCCCATTTATTTCACTTGGGGCATAAACCCATTGAATGGTGCTACTCACAATCAGGGTGGCTTATTCCTCCCAAGTTTTCTTGCCTATGTACTAATCATCTCTGGAGTCATCTCCACAGACAGGCACTAGAAATTATGTGACCAGGAGCTCAGAAGGGCAAAGGGATGAAAAAAGAATTAAGTTGTGTTACGTACATATACGAACTTGCCAAGATGAATGTGATCATTATGCACAATAAATATATATGTTCATTTCATATATATATATGAAGTGAACTTATAGGTGTAGTAACAATACAACTGGAAGCGTTGGTCTTCCCATAGTGTTATTATCAAAGCATAGTTTTTGACTTATCCTGCAGGACTAGATGATGAAATCATCATTTGTTTAGATATAACCAACTGAGATGAAATGCGTTGAGACCTAGGATATCCCACGCAGCTCTCCAGGTCCTTTCTTCACATATCAACACATACTCTTTGGGCCAGAATAGTAGTTACCTGATACTATCTACAGATATGACTACAGCAGTAGATGTTGCATGAGCTGGGTTGTTTTCAAGGGAGGTAATAGCTTGAGCCACAAATTCTGTCACAGCTAAATTTGTAGGTAGTTAATTTCAGGATTACTGAGATCTTGCATAATTTCAATTCCTCTTATTCTGGAAAAATGAATTTCTCTTATTCTGGAAGGTGGGGTATTAGAAGTTTAGAAACTAGTTTTGTGTGTGATCCACATTTCAAATAAATGCTGCAGAATATTTCAGGTAAGGTCTCCTGAGAGGTAGACTCTGACGTAGAGATTTAAACATGAGGAATTTATGAAAAATTTCTTGAGATCAACACCTGCTGGGCAGGCCACCATGATGTTCAGGGAAAAGTACTGCCAGTGCTTTAGAAAATACCACTCCAACATCCATTTTTAAAATTTCTTAAATAACTTTATTATCAAACACACACATACAAAAAATTAAAACCACTCAAAGAAGAACAATACAAGGGGAAAAACCTACAATAATATTCAAATACAGTAGAAAACCAAAACAAAACTAAAAGCACTTAAACATTTTTCCATATGTCTTAGAAAAGCATCTCAAGCCACCAACAAGACATCAGAGGATGTGATTTGTTTCAAAAAGTTTCCTGAAACCAACATTGAACAAATAATAATCTGGGAAAAAAACTCCAGTTAGTTAGCAGACTCCACATAAGCCAAGCTTCTCCCTAATTTAAATTTCGATACAGTCATATGACACGCAATGGAAACACAGTCTGAGAAATACGTTATTAGGCAATTTCATCCATGTGTATCCATAATTACACTTTCAGTTTCTCACACCAGAGAAACTATTCAGTATTTACACACATGTGTCCTATTTATTTCACTTAAGAGGATGGCCTCAGTATGTATCCATTTAGCTATAAATGTCTCTAGATTCTTGTTCTTTATGGCTGAGTAGTACTCCATTTTTAAGGACAAACTTTACCTCAAAATATCTCATTTTCTATGGATATCAGTGGAGAAAGACAGAACTATTAATCTACCCCATATCCCCAAGACTCACTTTCATTACCTTTACTCCAGGTGCCAGCACCACACTCCCCACATTATTATGGAAACTACAGCATTGTCTTCAACTCTGATGTTAATATCACCAAAGAACTACCAATGGAAAGGAAAATAACTGTAATACTTCTTTTCTGACCTCCTAATGTTACACCTTGTTCAAGTCAGATATAGTATTAACTTAGAGATACCAAGGAGGGAGGCAAATGTCACTTCTATACTATAGCTTATACTCTTTTATTTAAGCTCTAACTACCCCAAATTGTGCAACACATGGCCTCCACTGACCCAAACAGTCACTGGGATTGCCTCAGTAATGGTGACTATTTCATTGCAGTTGTGAGGACCAAAGATAGAACTTCCATCTGTCTTCCCATACTATCATTTAAGAAGTACTTTGAGGAGAATTATACTGCCTCAAATTGTGAAACTGAAATGACATACATAGTCACGTAAGAAAAGTGATAATATGCTGCTCTTCCATTTGTACTTGTGTGTAGTGTTGCCTCAATCATATAAGAAACAAAGGACATATAGTAACAATCTTAGCAGATATAATTGAATTTAATTTGAAGTACAGTCATTAAAAATGCAGCTTTAATGTCTAACATAGCCACATAATTATACTTGTTCTTTTTTTTTTTAATTAGTTCAGGTTGACCTTGAATTCATTACGTAGTCCAGGCTGGACTTGAACTCACGGTGATCCTCCTGCCTCAGCTTTCCAAGTGCTGGGATTACAGGCATGCACCACCACACCTGGCCTATACTTGTTCTTTTGAATACTGCATGGAAAAGATACTTTCTGCTATTTGTAATTTTGCATACTTAAATGATATGCAAGCACTGTGCTATGGAATGGTCACCAGAATGACCTGGCCAAAAGTAGGAAGAAAATTTTGAAATGGAAACTCAGTATCTTCAGAGCACATGACATAATCATTTTTACCACACCTAAATTAGACACAAAATTAACAATATTAAGTCACAAGGAAGGTTTCAAAGAATTTAAAAAACCCACATGGACAATGTTGTTTGACTACAGTGCTACAAACTAAGAAATAACATAAAGAAATAAAAATATAAAGAATAAAACATAAAGAATAAACAAATTTCACATGTTGAAGAAATAAAAAACACAAAGAATAAACAAATTTCACATGTTGGAGACAAACATTGGTTAAGGAGAAAACACAAGATATTTTGATGTCAAATGTAAAATAAAATATGCAGAAATTATGGATATAAGTAAATTAATATTTAAAGGGAAATTAATAAATTTAAAGTACTTAAATGATTATTACTGAGGTGAGAGGAGTCAGAAAGTCTAATTCCTTAAAAGAGACACCAATAAAACTGTTGGTTTAGTTTATGGGAAACTATCAGTCAAAGGGTGTATTAGTCAGCCTTCCAGTTACTGGGACACAGTACCAGAAAGCCACCACTTAAAGAAGGAAAGGTTTAATTTAGCTCACATTATAAGGAGCTCCAGTTCATGGCCAATAGGGTTCAAGGCGGAGACATGATGGAGGAAAGACGTGGTAGATCAAAGCTTCTTAGTTCATGACAGCTGAGAAGCAAAGCAGGTGAACAGTGCCAGAGAAAGACGGATGAAGGATCATATATAGCACCCAAGGTCATGCCTCTGTGACCCACCCAGACACACCCAGGAGCATACTTTCCAATGGAGTTGACATAATAGGATTAACAGTCACAAAGGGGTAGTTCTTACATTGCTTCCGTCTTTCTTCAGCATGTGTGATTTTATGATTGGTGTAAAGTTTACATCAAAAAAGCATTATAATAAGAGAAAATATCAGCCATAACCTTAGATCTCTCAGCATGATTTCAGAATTTTATCTCAGAAAGAACTTGGCCATGAAACAAAGGATATACACATCAGAAACAGAAAAAAAAATCCAACACAAATCCTGTACAGTATTTTGATTCTCTTTAGCAAACGCATGAAAAAATAGTCTTGCTAGGAACACAGAAAGCAAAGAAGAAAAAGGCCCAGAGTAACAGAAACTGCATTTCAGATGTGTTTAGGAGGGTATGAGATGAAGGCTGTATGTTCCTTTTTGGTTCCCTGGGCTGGCTGGTGTTTCATGGAGCAGAGCGATGGTGGATCTATTGCCTGAGCACTCCAGCCATCCTGAGTGCAGCAAATTTAAGAAGCAGTATACAGCTGAAGGGCTGTCCTGAATTCATCTTACAGCAAATTGTGAAAACGAGTTGTCAAATACAAAACAAGATTTCCTGCAAGGCATATACTGGAATAAAGACAATTCAGGAAACTAATAGGAAGCCATTTTGGTGACCAGAGTTATGGAATGGAGGACAAAGAATGTTAATTATTCCAGATTAGAGGTAAGCCTGAAAATTCAGCTCTGACTTTTAGAACCCATTGGCCCATCTTGCCACAGCCCATTTATTTAAAATTGCCACGTCTTGCTATGTGTGCGGCATCCAAATGTCACTACGTGATGGAAAGAGATCTGCATGATCTATTCTTTTGCGTAAATTCCATTTCGAACATTCTGATAATAAATTACAGTCTATCAGGCAACCAGATATGTACTTAATGAGGGTGTGTTACAGATTTTAAGAAAGTCAGGCTTATTCTTATGCCAGTTAGGGGGCCAATATATGGGTACAATAACCAAATGAAAATAAAATATTCTAGGAAAATTAAGGGATACATTTTATGATATACAACAACATATCATATGGCCTATAGTAAAACAAGGAAATCGGTAAGAGTTGAAACTAGGGTGGGGAGGCTTCATGGAGGCTTGGACTTAATCCTGGGTTAAGAGCATGGATTTGGAGGTAGTGTTTAGGAATGGTGAAGGGCAGGCATCCCCAGGAGAGGAGCAGTACTCAAGCAGGACTGAGCTGGACTTCTTGACAAATACCTAGCATACAGGCAAGGAGCAGCAAGATAGAAAAAATGCAGTATCTCTGCTAATTGGTTTCTTTAATAATGATTCCAATAGTTATTACTTCATTTGTTCACTGTAAATTTAGAAGCACTTGCTCAAAATATGAGAAGCTATTGAGTTCCTGATGTACAAGGTCTTTTGAAGCTACTTTCATTGTAAGATTAGCCCAGAATATCTTCGGAATACCTTTTTTGGTAGTGATTAATTCAGCTACTGTTCTTTGTTTCTTCCTTTCTGAAGTTTTTCTGGAGCTCAAGTAATGAGAGCAGCAGACCATAGCTAATGTAGTGCCCGGACAGAATGGGAAAAGTAAATCTAATTTAAAAAGGTGTTAGTTCACACCTAAGTATTCTTGCTCAGTCAGAACTGTCAGCCTAGAATTACAGAGGTATAGGCAGTGTGATTTTCTGTTTGTCTTCCTTGTCCTATCATAAGATTCTCTAAATTTTTTGTTTTAAACTAATAAAATTTATACATTTGGTTTGAGTGAAATTTAATTATAAAATGACAGTACTTGAATTTGATTGAAGGCACTAAAAACATATTATGGAATGTTAATTGGTAGAATGAGTTAATGTACAGATATTATACTTGAACTAGTATAATTCAAATCTAGCATAGGTTTTTCCACGGAGGAAAAATCAAAAAGATTTTTGTCATCTCTTCTCTATAAAATCATAGATCTTAAAAATCAATAAACAAATTAGAAACAATCATATATGTTGAAATACAATAGCTTCAAAGATGTTTTTGAACTATACCTATAATGTGATCCTATTTTGGAAGAAAGAGAAAATACATATCAGCCTATAAGTCTGAGAATATTAGAAGAATATACAAGAGTAGTTATCACACATGGTGAAATCATAGGGTTTCAGTTTCTGCATTAAACATTTCTGAATTATTTACATTTTTTTTTTTTTTTTTTGTACCGGGGATCGAACTCGGGACCTTGCGCTTGCGAGGCAGGAGCCGGAACCACTGAGCTAAATCCCCGGCCCAAATTATTTACATTTTTAATAAGGAATATGCATGCTTTTAACATTTAAAAAAGGTAAAAATAATATCCTGGACACAAGAACTTGGGCACAAGTCACCCTTAATAACCTGTTATAGAATAATGAATAATTGAATTGAGTATATATGTCACATATACATATCTTACATATATTGTATATATGTCACATATACATATCTTACATATATTGTGTATATGTCACATATCTTTCTAGTTTTTCTTAAATATGCATGATTTACAAGGGAGAAACTACAGAATATTAGCAATTGTCACCTGTACATTCTGGAAAATCTTTTCTTCTTTGTTCATTTACTTCAATTCTTTCGAGCTGATAAATTGTTTTCACTGGTCAGTGTGAATCTTAGCATGTGTGAATGCAGTAACCATGGGGTATTAATGGAGCATCTGCTAAGTAATGAGTAAATATCTAAAGTAATATCTATCTAAGTAATAAGTAAATATCTAAGAAAAAAGTAAATGTCTAAACAATCATCTTAAATCTTCATTCAGTGATGGTTGTACGAGAAGCAGACTGCTTGGCCCCTAAGAACTACTGAGCCTGCTTCTAGGGAAACGTGTGACTGACATGAAAGTGAGCACAGTATTGACCACTGAAGCTGTGACTGCCACTCCCCAATTAGCTACCATGATTGGCACTGACACTAAAAAGTCCTTTGACACTCTTAAAAGTTCTTTTTGGATCCACAGTTGTTGCTTATGACTGTGGCAGCACTACAGTTTTAACTTTTATCCTCAACATGGAATAGGAAAGTAGTCATCAATTAGAAAATTTTTGAATTAAAACTTGAGACCCTATTTCAGAAAAAAATTCTTAAAATTTGAACAAAAATTTTTATCTTGCATTTTGATCAAATTTATGCTTTGTGAATGGAATTACTGACAAAGAAATACTAGCCAGAGCTAAATGTTGAACACAGATTAATATTTATACCTGGGAGAATAATTGGCAAATTCATGAATAATCCTGATTACATTGATTTCCCTCTTCCAAGATGTTGTTAAACAAGAAATTCAAAACTTTATTAGCAGTTTGAGAAATAAATATATTAAATGAACTTGGTTTTACATGGATGTGACATGCAAGAGCTTGAAATTTACTACTGAGTTCAATGTTTCAACAAATTTGTGTATCAGCTATAATTTGTGTGAGGCAGCTTCCCATTACTATAACAAACACCTGAGATAACCAACTTCTGAAGAGAAAAGGTTTATTTTGAGTCATAGCTTTGGCAGTTTCAGTCCATGATCAGTTGGCCCCATTGCTTTTGGGCCTGGGGCAAGGCAGCACTGCACAGAAAGGATCCATTTCATGGTGGCTGGGAAGTGAACCAAAGAGAGGAAGAAGAAAGAGCTGGGACCCACTATGTCCTTCAAGGACACACACCCCAAGGATCAGAGGACCTCTCCCTAGGCCCCACCTGATAGAATTTCTACAACCTCCTAATAGCATCACTCTGGGTAACAAGCCTTCAACACATGGACTTTTGAGGGATATTTAAGATCCAAACTATAGCATAATTAGAAGAAAATTATTTTTGTGAAACTAATTTCATCTTACTGGAGAAAAATTATAAAGTATACAACCATAATTCACAAGTTTAGTTGTTCTTCTCCTGTGGGTAATTGTGGACTGAGGACTCAGTAGAATAAAGCTTGGCTGCTCTCCCCCACCATGATCTTCCATCCCACATCAAATGTCAAAAAAATTCCCAGGTGAGAAATTTCAATTTTTCTACTAACACCAAAAGTAAGATTGAAGACTGAGACAGAAGGGTTATACTTCAGAGAAAAGCCTCATTTCTCAGTCCCCATGAATCTGTGAAATTGTAGTCTTTCGGTGTGTGCTTGCTGGTATCTTGACATGTTCATGGAGTTGCCGATATGAATTTGGGACCATGACTATACAAATTGTGGCAGGTAGAACGAAATCTTGAATCAAAACTTTGGTGCCCTTCCACTATATACTTTTTAGTATTTTTCAGCAATAAAGTTTCTAGCTGTTTATCTAGCTGATCCAGAATACTATTTTAGAGAATTCAGAAAAGCAACTTACCTCTGGAAATAATTTAACTGTGGTCTATTTAGCCTTTGTCTTTCACACAACTTTGGGTTTTGGTGAAATGAAGACTGAGTAAAAAGAGACTAATGAAAGAAAGCATTCCCAATTCCAGCAGCTCTCAAATCTGGCTGCCCATTGAAATCACATGAGAATTTGAAGGGTCCTGATTCCCTGAGTCCCACTCCAGAGATACCGTGCAATTGGAATAGGAAACAGCCCAACCAATGGAACTTTTAAAAGTTCTTCAAGTGATTCTAATGTAAGCCAGCAATGAGAACTGGTGCAGGGTTAGGGGACTGACATAACATGACCTTAAAAATATACATTCTTTAATGTTTCTTTGATCAATCAATAATGTGAGTGCCAAAGATATGATACTTGGTGTGTAGGGGTCACTTTGATTTCTTCTTGGGGATTTTTAGGGCCATTGTCCCATATCCCAGAGGAATTCATGACTTTGGATTTCCCACCTCACTTCTTACCAAGCATATTAGAATACAGCCACACCATGTTGACTATAGGTGATATGTAATTATGTGAGTCAGACTCCAGTACATATTAACACACTATTTTTAAAATGTTTAAAACTTTGTAGTTATTACTTTTTATCCTTTGCAGCCAGGCCTGACATTACTGTAGAACTTTGCAGTTCTCAGCATTGATGGATAACAAGAGGACATGTGGAGAAATAAGAAATGAGTCTCATTTACTAATGCAGCACAATGAGTTTGCGCCCAGAGCTTGAGTCTTTGTGGGTGTCCTCAAAACTGCCCCTGAACATTCAAAGGCCTAGGTAGATGAACTCTTAGGTTGGCTTCTGGACCATATGTTGAAGATAAGATTGCTGCCTTGCCAGGTCACTTGCAGACACCCAGAGTTCTTTGCCAGCAGCTACTTACAGGAATCTGTAATGTGCTGGGACTGGAGCAGCAACCAGCTCTTACTGGGTGCCAGTCAGTGATGACACCATAACAGCTGTGAGCTACATCTCCCAGGGGTTGGTTCTGATTGCTCGGAAGTCCACTAACTGACAGAGTGCTGCCTAAGTAAGAGGTGTGGAGGATTCCCGGTCAGGAAGCAGCTTTTAGCTAAGGAGCAGAGGCCAGAGCTTCTCACGATCAGATAGATTTCCAAGTCCCACATCACGGGGGTTAATACTGCCCCTTGCTCATGCTCTTACATGGCTCTCAGTGTACATGATTATTTTCCCCTTCAGACCTGTACAGACAGGTCTGATCATCATTTTAACTTGCTTTCAATCATGCGGAATGCTGGAGAACAGAAAAAATACTAAAGAAAAAAACCTACAAAATTCACAAATGCATGATGAGACTCTTAAAATCATGAATAATTGGAATAAAAAGCAAATCAACACAGGCAATCTTTTATATTACAGAGATTCTCTACCCTGGCTGTGTTAGAGAATAACTTGGAAGTATTGAAAATTTAAAAAAATTACTCGTATTTTTGTTTTGAATTGACATAGTAGTTGTGTGTATTTATGGAGTAAAGTGTGACACTTGTACACAATGTGCAATGATCAGATCAGAGTAATTGGCACAGATGTGATTGTAATATGTGGCGAATGTTTAGATTTTAAAAAGTTATTACAATGAAAGACACATTGCCATTAACCTCCTCAAAATACTCCCCCTTGCTTTGATCACAATTATCCCATTATTCTTGCCACTTTCTGAAGCAGTTAAGAAAATCCTCTTTCATGCGTTTACAAGGCATGATTAAAAAATATGGTGAATGTTTCTGCCAAGCGCCATGCAACAGAAATGTAGACTCTTAGAAACATTACGGTGCATCCTCATCCAGCTCTTTAGTGGCTCTGACATCATGTCACTTCTGGCTCTTCCCCAAAGTCAAATGACCATGAAAGGTAAATGTTTTGAATCGATTCAGGACATCGAGGCAATCACAACAGTGCTAGTAAAGACACTCACAAAACAGGACTTCCAGAACTGCTTCAGAAAGTGGCAAGAACAATGGCATAGGTATATTTGAAGGGAGAGAGTATTTTGAGGGGGGTTAATGGCAATGTGTCTTTTACTGTAATAAATTAAAAAAATATAAATACCATATTTTTTGATCACACCTCATCTCATTTCTTTGGAGACATTCAAATCTTCTCCACTAGCTATTTTATTTATTTTTTATTTTTTTGGTACTAGGGATTGAACTCAGGTCCTTGAGCTTTCGAGGCAGCAATGGAACCACTGAGCTAAATCCCTGGCTCCACTAGCTATTTAAAAATATTAAATTAATTATTTTCAACCATAGTTATCTTACTGTTACAGAAGGTTAGAATTTATTCCTTTTAATCTAGAAAGATTAAAAACAAAACAAAACAAAACAAATACCCAGGCCCTACCTGCGAGATTCAGATATAAACATTTTGGGTGGGGCCTGGACAGTGGTTTTATTTAAAAGTCCCTAGGCATTTTTCCAGGTGTTGCAAAGCCTGAATTTAAGGACTGTTGCACCAGCAAAAAATGCAAAGCTGATTAAGTGCTGGTTAGGTAGCTGTGATTCTAAAATCTGACAGTACTTTGTCAAATGAGGGCCACATGTACCTATGACCCAGCAATTCTGCTCCACATACAGAAGACATTAACATCTAAGATGAAGGGGAAAGGGACTGAGATGTGCCGAGAAAGGTGAAAAAGTTAGAAGAAGAGCCATGGAGGGACCAATGATGAAATTCTACTGTGAAAGGAGAAGTTAGATCAACTGACCACTATTCACCTTTTTAAAAGAAAAGAAATGAAATAAACATGTAGGAACCGGAACAAGCAGTGAGGAGAGCAAAAGCAGTGAGAAGGGAGCCAAGCAAGGAGTCTGACCTCTTGGTGGTTCAGTCAGGCTGCGGGTGGCCAGGATGGACCCTGTAAAGGAGATCAGTCCAGTGAGCTAGAAGCAGGAGGGAATGATACACATCAGTCCTAACTCAAGAGTCTGGTCCAGGCTCCAGAGTGGATTTCACGTCCCCACAAGGAACCCTCTCTAAAGAGGCTTTTGGAGGAGGTTTGGGAAGTTGGGGCTGCACAGTTTAATGAACAGCAAAGGAAGGATGTCCCAAGCAGCTCAAAAGAGAAGGGACTGAGAGAGAAGGGACGGAGGAGGTGCTGGGAGGTTAGTGTCCAGCCTGGAGGAGTGGGTCTTGCTTGGCTGAAAAGTGCCTGTTGTAGGAGGGGTCATCAAAGCTCAGTCGAGCAGATGCCATGGGATCCCTGGGCTTTGAAAACCAAGGAGAGGAATGAGAACTAACTCCCTGGGAAGTAGGTTGTCCTGAGCTGGGAGACAGGAAGGGGGAATGGCAGGAAAGGGCCATTTTATAGGAGCTGGTAAACTGATTAGATGGAAAGCATCATTAAAATGTTGCCAGTATTTCAGGGATTTGCAACACTATTTTAATATGAAAGTACTGTGTTGTACCAAACATTAACTCTCCACCATTCCTTTCCTTGAAGTGCTTAGATTTTAGGAAGACAGGCAAACAGAGATGCCTACTAATCACTGGTCTAGGAGCCTTTCAGAGGCAGGACTGCGGGCACTGGAGCTCCTGAAGGACAAAGAAGCACTGCCTGGGACGGAGTGGGAGGGTACCCTCAAGGGTGTGCTCCTGCTGGGTTTTGAAGGAAGCAGGAAGAAAGCTGGAACTCAGTTATTCACCAGCTGTGTGACCTTGGGCAAGTTCTTACATCTCCAGTCTCCTTATATGTGAAAAGAGAATGTGACATTACCTGCTTTAACTGTGACTGTGAAGGTTACTTGAGAAAATGCTTATGAGCTTATGACGTGCCCAGCACAGGCCTGGTGCAGAAGGCTCAGTGAATACTTGGTGAATGCACCTATGATTGAATGAGTGTGTGAGTAGCTGCCCAGTCACAAAAGGTCAGAGCAAAGCTGGCGACTGAGTGACATTGTCTGATTATTGTCTGGTTAATCGAATAATTCAGCACTCTTAACTTGAAACTATAAATCAGAAGGAACCTTTTAACCAAGAGTTGGAAACTAGAAAACACTAAGATTCTATGCGGAGTTGCATTCTAAACCCTTTGATTTTGTGAGTAAGCACTGGGATTTGGCCAGAGCCCTTTTCAGTGTGGGTTTGTGGGTAGTCAGTGGGTCTTGGTCAAACATGGAAGATTGAATGTGAGCTACCGATGTTTTAAATGCACAAACTATCAAAGACAGAATTATTCACAGATAGAATAACTGTCACGAAGAGTTATCCTGAGAGGTACTGCTAAGAAATGGATCATGAGTGGCTCAGCTGTGGACCCTGAGGGAAGACCTGGTATTTGATTTCCAAATCTGCAAATGACAATGACAGGTGTCTGAGTTCCAAATTTGCAACTCCTTTGCTGTGTACCACAAATAAATTATTGAACCCCTCTGAATTTGGCTTTTAGAAAGAAACCTTTAAAATGCATTGTGGGCATATGGAATTTTGTGTGTTTAATCAACAAATATTTATGAAGAGTCTACCTTGTGCCAGGTGCTGGGGATATGGTGATAAAAACTACACAGTCTTCTCTTTTGGGGAAATTTGGACTTAAAGGGATGACAGGTATTAAACAATCATAAAATGAATATTTATTAACCAACCGTGATAAGTCCTAAGAGCACACTGCTGGGTGGTTTATAAAAGCAGAAGAACAAATTTAAATTGGAGAGAGATTCACACTGAGATCTGAAGGATGGTGTACCAGTTTTCTGTGGCTACTATAACAAATACTACAAACTGAATGACAACACAGATTTACTATCTTACAGTTCTGGAGTTTAGAAGTCTGCCATGGGTCTCACTGGGATAAAATTAAGGTATTGACAGGGCCATGGGCCCTTTGTAGGGGAGAACCTGTTTCTTGCTTTCTCTCATTTCTTGGCTCACAGACTTCTTTTTCCATCTTCAGAGCCAGAAAAATTGCATGATTCTGATCATTTATAATGGAATCATTTTTTGTGTGTGTGACTCATTCTGTCTCCCTCTTTCACTTTTAAGGATCCTGTGGGGCTGGGGATTTAGCTCAGTGGCACTGTGCCTGCCTCGAAAGTGCAAGATCCTGAGTTCGATCCCTGATACCAAAAAAAAAAAAAAACAAGGATCCTGTGATTACGGTTGGGTGCACTTGGATAATCTTGAATAATCTCCTGATTTTAAGACCAGCTAATTAACCTCAATTTCATCTTAATCTTAATTCCCCTTTGCCATGTAAGTGTCATCTAACATATCTGTGAAGATTAGTATGGCAATTGGTATGTACACCTCTGGGAAGATCATTATTTAGCCTAGGTGGGTAGTAATGAGCCTAGTGAAGGAGATTAGGAGGTGTTCTAGGCAAAAGGTCACAGTGTAAAAATACCTTAAGAAAAACTTCTGTCAATTTTGTGGCAAAGGACATCATCTGTGAGGGTCAGTGAGTGAGGGAGACAACAGTGTAAACTAGGCTCCCGGGGGTGGATGGGGCTAGATTTTGAGAGCCTTTTTGCTTTTGTTAGAGATTTGCATTTATTTTCTGAATGTATAGAGAATCAGAATACTGAGTGGGCCTGGCATTATCTGAGTGTATTTAAGGATCTCCCTGTCTTTCTGGAGGGACATGGGCAGGGGAGGCCAGCAAGGAGGCTACTGCAGTTACCAGAGGAAGAGGATCATGAGAATCGTCAACACAGGGCCTGGAAATGAGTAGGAAGTCTCATGTTGATAGCTTCCCTGCAACCCATTTATTCTCCAGGAAGATCTCTACTAGCAACACATATTTTTGCCCATTCTTTCTCTAAGATTCTCTTCCTTTATGTTCCCATTTGCCAATCTCTAATATTCTTTAAGATCTGGCTCACGATATACATCCTCCAGGAAGTTTGCAGTCACAAGCTTCATTCTATATCAGTCACTGCCTTAGTTCCATGCACATATAGTGGTCTCTTGGTGACCATCCATAGGCTGTGGGTTTGAGGAACCCTCCACCACATCCAAATCCACAGATACTCGAGTGTGCTATATAAAATGGTATAACACTTTCATAGGACCTATGCACATCCTTCTTTACACTTCAAATAATCTCTAGTTTAATACAAAATGCAGCATAAATGTTATGTAAATAGTTGCTATAATGTATTGTTTAGGGAATAAGGGCAGTATAAAAAATTTGTAAACATTCAGAATTGAGATACTTATTTTATTTTAATTTTTAGCACTTTGATCTGCAGTTTGCTGAATCTGCAGATGTGGAACCTATAGATGCAGAGGGGTAATTGTAAACATTCACTCCTTGGCTGTTTACTGTCATTTTCACAATATTACTGCTACTTGAGTCTATTTCAGCACCACAGTGGTTTCTGTCCTCAAATCCAGGGCCATCATGACTGTTACAGATTAAGCTGATCAGATAGTTAAAACCCTCATTTTGAACACTGGAATGCAAAATCTCACTTCATCTGTTATGCCATGATATTTGGTTATATGCTTCAGACGAAGAGTTGTAATATCCCATTGCTACATATCCCCAGGGTCTGGGGTAGACTAATGATTTTGCTGCCATAATAAACAACCTGAACATTGCAATGACTGATGACAACAAACGTTTATTTCTTGCTCATGATGCTTTGATCCACTTTGAGGCATATCACCAGTCTCCGGTTGTTTATTGATTTTTTTCCCTTATTTATAAATAATTAAGTTTATAAATATCTTCCTCTCATTCACTCTATTCTTTTCAAGAATCTAATATGACACAGTGAATGCAATAGGAATTTAATAACCAATTCTTGAGTGAATGAATAGGGAGCAATAAACTTTTCTTGGGGCTGATAAAGAATCACTAAGTAAGGAAGGCATAGTGATGAGTGCCTGTAATCCACTCTGGGATTTGAAGGCAGGAGGATTGCAAGTTTGAGCCAAGTCTAGGCAATGTAGGGACTTAGTGAAACACTGCCTCAAAATAAAGCAAAAATTAAAAAAGGCTGGGGATATATCTCAGTGCAAAGGCCCTAGGTTCTGTTCCCAGTACCACCAAAAAAAAAAAATCACTAAATGCTTTGGTATTTCAATAGGAAAATGGGATAATGATACTTAATTCAGGAAGGCATTAGGAGGATTAGGTATGATCAATGTGGTATGCGCTGGAAGAGGCATCACTCCGTAAGAAATCTCAATAATGCTAATGACAAGCCATGGCTGAGTCAGAGGCCACCCAGGTGTGGAGAAGCACCCATTGAGTGTACCCCAGTGACATTCTTCAGCAAGGGATGCAACTTTCATTCACTACCGCTCATCCCCATGTGAACTGCCCTCCCATTGTAGCTTTCCTGGTGTGTTGAGAAAAAAAATCTCCCTAGTTTATTTCATTTCTTTTGTTGTTATTATTGGAAGAGGGTGATAGAGAGGTAGCTTCCTGAAGCAATTTGCAGAACATTTTTGTTTTTTTCACTCTCCCACCTGATCATTTTCTCTACATAGTTAATGGATTTATTTGGTTTTTCATTGGCATTTAAAAGCTTAAATGCATTTTAAGCAACTGTCTTCAAGTTTAAGGTATGGGGAAATGCAAATCTAAATACTGTAAACCTCTGAAGCTTGGTCATTGTCCATTTGGTTACTGTTTAATCACTCAACACAACATGATGAAATATAATAATGTCTTGTCCCTCCTAAATTGTTAAAGATGAGAGAGCTGGAGCTGTCACATTGGTTCTCATCACATCAAAAGACCAAAGCGAAATATGAAGGTGTTTTGATTACCATCAGATAATAGTGAAATTTTAGTCATGGAAATGTTGGATGTAATGTAATATGACAGATGAATCAAATTTGTTGAAATCTTTTAAGATTACACTGTGCTTACCTTTGTAATAACAGATGCTTTTATTAAAGTATTCTGCATTTCTTTGGCTAAAAATTTGACCAGTTTTTAAAGCACTGTCAACTGCTCTCAATTAATGTAGGCTTTCAAATTCTTTTGCCTCAAAGTTCTACTAATATCAAAAGCTTCCTTGGCGATATTCTGCATACCAGTGAGAGATATCTTTATTTCTTTGTGCATTGTAATAATTCATATACACTCTATATTAGCTGTTTATCTGTGATATAGTGAATAAAACTATTCTTTGGTTTATGAGGTAGTGAACAAGATTATTCTTTCAAAAATAAATTTTGAATTTTATACCAAAAATATATGTATGTGGTACTTTATTTGTTCATTCTTATATTGGTTCTCATCATAGTTAATTAACGAGTGTGTGTTTGGAACTTTGGCAATATTTTGTCAGTGACATGATCGATGATGTACACAATCCATATGATATTGAAATAATGACATACATTTGCTGAGTTTAATCTCAGTGATTATGAGACTTCAGTGCAAAATTTAAATATGTCTCAGTAGCATAAGCTACATTAGATTTAAAAATCTCAAGAAAAATGTATAATCCTATTCAGCTGAAATACGTGTTTGCTAGAGATACTGATTTTAAATTCAGTGGTTTATTCAATGGTCATGTTTAGTACTAGTGAATCTTACAATTTGCATGGAATACTGTTGCTTTTGTGAATCATTTGTTGAATTTTTTTCCCTGGAACAAATCACTTCTCTGGCTTTTTCATAGCTTTTATGTTCCATAGGTTCAGTGCTATTTCACTTTGCTTCATTGGATTCCAATAGAAATGTTTAGCTAAAAAATTCATTTATAAGAGAGCTTAAGAAAGAATGAAATGCTAACACATAACCAATAGATGTTTGACTATACTCCATGAGGGCCTCTGGCACATTCAGTATAGTAGATTCAGTAAGTGTTTATTAAATGAATAAGTGATGTAAGAACTTACCATTTTTAAACTCAGAAAATCTGGGTCTGTTCATATACACATTTTCCTTCCCAAAGATATTAAGATATGTCATGTAATGTAAAACATTTCCAAGCATTATTTGGCATCTTGACAAAAAAGCCAGACTTCCTGATCCCATCATTGAGAGTCCGGCTTAGCCTCATGAGGACCCAGGTGTTTATCAGCGCTCCCATCTATGATCCTTTCTAACTCCCAGTCTTTGAAAGCTTTGTCCCACTTTATTTCTTTGATTTTCTGCTAGGCTATAAAGCTTTCTACACTAGTAAGCTAATTGTGTAGAGCACATACAGATAATTGATTTCACCAGTTTCTCTCCCAGGGGACAATTTCCTCAATTTGAGAATGGCATGTCTGAACTACAGAATTTCTCAGACTTCATGCAGTTCTATTATCATGATTCTGATCTTTGAAGCCAGGTAGAAATCTGGTCAGGCTGGGTATAGTGGTACACACCTATAATCTGGGACTCTGGAAGGCTGAGGGAAGAGGATGGGAAATTCAATCCCAGCCTGGGCAATTTAGTGACTTAGAAAGACTCTGTCTCAAAATGGAAAATTTTTTTAAAAAGGCTGGGAATGTGTGAAGGCCTTGGGTTCAATCCATAGTACTGGGCATGGGGGGAGGGGAGAGAGAGAGGGAGAGAGAGAGAGAGAGGAGAGAGGAAGGGAGGGAGAGAAAAAGAAAGAGAAAGAGAGAAAAAGAATATCATTAAATTAACTTTCTGTGTTGGGTTGGAGATTGAGGAACTCTATTCAAGTCTGATTAATTTTTCCCAGAAGAGATGGGCAGACAGACGGACAGATTATAGACAGATGAGGATGGAAGAGGAAGGGGGAAGAAGGAGAAGGATGAAGAGGGAAGGAAAGAAAGAAAAAGAAAAATAGATTGGAAAAGTTTTAGAGAAAGAAATCAAGAAGTGCAAGGCTTAACAAATCTCACTGCTTGTCAATGGGTCTTGAGGAACTAAAAGTTGTTGTCAATAGGAAAAAAAGTCACATCTGTTTAGAAAACAAGCAATATTCAGTCTTGAGCTGTTGCTGAAATCAGAAGCCAGGGTCTTGTGAGGTGAAGGGATAGAGGAGGGAAAGAGGAATTGTACGTGATTGCAATTTATTTTTACTGGGCAAGGTGCCCGGTGGAATATTGAGACTGTAGTCACCGAGGTGAGATTGATTTTCGTATGTTTTACCTAACTGTTAACACCCCACTTCTTCCTTTCAGGAGGATCCCATATACAGAATAATTATTTATTACTTAGTCTAATCCACACTGGCACCAATGCCTCATGCTAGATCTATTATTAAGCAACTTAATCTCTCAAGGTTGTAGGTATAAAGGGCAATGAAGAGTATGAAAAATGTTTCTGGAGTTAAAAGTGATACTGGGAGCTCACGAATGGACAGAAAGCGTGGGAAATACGCAGTGAATATTGAGCACTCTGGAAAACAGCTGGTGAGTATGGCAGCACTCTAGCAGCACATTCTGATTGCCCAGGGACTTATTTACAATATATATGTAGCTCTAACACTATTTTTTAATATAGCACAGTTCTTTCCAAAAAGGAATTTTAAGTTTTACACGGAAGGAAATTTTACCTACTACTACTTATTGAAAAGATTTGTTTCTGCATATCAGTAGGTGCATATTTGAAAATTTTACTTTAAATATTCATTAATCCAAGACATTAGCAATTGTGGAAATGATAACATCTTCAATTAATACTGTACAGTAATAATTGAAGAAAAAACTAAAAAAAAATCTGATTTTGACTGCATGCCAATTGCTTTGAAAAAATAGTATATAAATTTGAATGATAGTTACCTAGATTTATAGTATAGTCAGTATGCCTGGCTTCTCAGAATTAAAAAATTTAAATATATCTTTGAAAGTCAGAGGTCAATGTTAGCGAAGGCTAGGTCTAGGGAGCAAACTATGCAGCAAATCCTTTGATTAACCTTAACTTTACTTATTAATTTTTGGGGGTCAAAGAATTGTTTTGAGAACTTTGACATTAATTGAACTGGGAATGTCAATAGCCTTTTTGATATCTACTTAGGATTGGGTGCAATTGATATGTAACATATTTTCATGGAAAATATACTTAATGTAAGCTCACATTACGTGTACAACTTGACAAATTTTTACACACACACACATATGTGTATCATACACATGGCTGAGTACTACCACTCTGATCTAGAGACAGAATATTTCCACTACCCATGTAGACAGGGCACAACAGCTCCCAGTCAGGGTGACCAGTCTTCTCAACTCTACCACTACAGTTTAGTTGTGCATTTCCTTACACTTCATATACATGGAATTATAGAGTATGTCCTCCTATGGGGATGGCTTTTGTTGCTCTTCATTTTATCTAAAAGAGAGATGATGACATTAAAGGAGAAGGGAGACTATGAGAGAAGAGAAAAGGGATTAGGGGAATGGGAAGGGAATAGTGGGAGGGGAAATGATCAATGTGTGTTACATGCATGTAGAAATATGTCAAAATGAAGCTCACAATTCTGTATAACTAACACGCACTAATGAAATTGTTTTAAAATCTGGAATTGCTGTCAGACAGAGAAGTATAAGGACGATGTTGTCTATAATGATTTGCAGTGCTGTCCTTTTGTAGATCAGGAGACTGCATTTTTGTGGGTCTGTTTCAAAACTGTATGTTCTGTTTATCTAGTCTTGCAACAGTATTATACTGTCTTGATTATTCTAGCTCTTTAAGACCTGTTGGATTTTCTTCCAATTTTTAGAATTATCTTACTGATTTCTATAAAAATACTTCCACAGTTTTAATTAGGGGACTGTTGACTCTGCATATCGATTTGTAAGAATCGACACTTTAATGTTTAAATTTTTGCAATTCACAGAACATGGATTATTTCCCAATTGATTGTGGTTTTCTTTAACTTTTATTAGCAATGGTGAGATTTTAATAGGAAATATATACAACTTATTCCTAGATTTTTTGGATGCTATTTTGAGTAGTATATTAAGTTCAATTCCAAATGTTTTCTTGCTATTATATAGAAATCCTATTGATTGAAAAAATTTAAATATTGCCTGTTTATCCAGTGGCCTTATTAACTCATGTATTAATTCTCTCTATACCAACATGCAATATCATTATATTTACAAATGGATTAAATATGGTGGCAATAAAAGAAAATGCCTATTCCTGTACTTTAATATCAATAACTACCGGTATATGTGCAACTGATGATGATCTAACTAGATTCTCTCCTTTCGAGAATTACAATGAACGTATCATTTATTTCTTCAGTCCTGTTTCACTTTACCTTCTTATTTGATGAAAACAACTTCATGATGCATTACAATCTGGCTTATAGTTATCAGAATTATATTACTTTAATTGCATGTATTATATGTGATATACAATAACTTCTTATTTTATTTTTTCCCTCATTATTTTTTGTCTGTAGCCATTCCTGAGCCCAACAAATTGTGAAGCTCACAACTCAGAATGTCAGTTTTCTACATCAGCTGGTCCTACTGGCACCAACTTAACTGAGCTCTGCACCGACTCAGGGCCCGTCGGTCACTCAGAATTCCCAAACCAAGAATTTCCACAGGTAATGTTTGGGAACAACACTGCTTCTCTGGGTTAAGATAAAATCCATGTGAAAGTCCACTACTCAATCAATCGACACTGACATCTTTCTTGTGAGAGCTGTAGAATTGAATGTATGGGAGGTAGAAAATTTATGTGGCTCTTTGCTTAAGGAACTAATGATCTCAGAAGAGAAATAAAAACTTAAACTAGAGTTTGAGAAAAGATATGAGGATCATTAAAAAAAAATGTTGAGAGTACTGAGTAGGTAACAGCATAGCAAACACATTGCCAGTAAATAACACTGTTAATAACCATGCTCAGATGGAAGAAGTTATGGGTCTGTCTCACTCTGGCACAGTGTCTACTTCTGAGCTTGACATTGGCAGTTTTCTTTAGCTCTTCTGGTTCTGACCTCAGACGTTTTCCACCTTGACTTTGAAACCGCTTTGTTCTCTGTGTTTTCCATTTTGATTTGGTGTCAGAAGCCTATTTTCTGTATACCTGGCTGCTTATTGAATTTTATTCTATTTAAAGTCTGATCTCTGACTTTTTTTCCTAAGTAACAATTTGATTTTGACTCAAAGTTGATGGTGCTTGGCATTTTAGAGAGCTGAAAGCTATTTTAGATACCTCATTTTTATTTAGTCACAGATTAAAAAAACAAGGTCTGGGAAATTTTGAGTGTTTGTAAGAATGCACACAAACTAGTTAATGGCAGTCATAGTACTAGATAGAATATAGGTCTGCAATCAGGTTAAGATGAATTTCTATTAATCATGCTCCTCTTTTTAAAATTTCAAACTGAAAATTAGGTTAACTGCCTCCTAAAACAATTAACATAACATGCATCTGTATGTAGGGCCCCCTCTCTCTTCTGCTTCCTGCTTCCTTTCTCAGGCACAAATGGCAGGAGACAGGAGCTGCCTTTTGGGTCTGAGCTGTCTTGGTTGGGGACCTAATTCCCTTGGCCTTGGCACCTAATGCACTTCATTGCTCCTGATGGCTTAGTGAGTGTTGCTCTCAACTCAAACTGGAATTTGTCTTCAGAGACAGTGTCTCCTATTTTAAAACATTTAAAAGCTCTTTGACATGCTCTGAAGATATCTGCTATGTGCTTATTTCCTTTGCTTTCACCCGTAATATAGGGGTTAATAATGAGCTTATCTATAAAATAAATTTTTTGAATAGTTGTTAAATGCTGGACATTCTATATTGCTTTTTAAATGTACTACTTACAACAACCGTATGACATAGGTGATATTGTCCATGTCTGGGAACTGAAGATTTGGAGAATAATGTAAATTTCCAAATGACATCATCTGTTTAGTTAAAAAAAACCCCAAAAAACCCTAAATCTGTTAGACTCCAAGAGTCTATGCTCTTATTTAGCACAATGCACTTAATTTTACAAAAAATACTTACAGAGAACATTTCTTGTTACTAATTTTATCAACACTATGAGGTAGATGTTAATATACTCAATTTTGATATAAAGAAATTGGAGAATTAGACAAGAAATCTGCAAGTTAAAAAACTTGTTGAGTAATATCATTGCTGTGGGATTTAAACTCAAGAATCAGATTCCAAGACTTACACAATCTACATTATACAATATTCAATTATAACACTAACAAATAATATACGTATTGGTACAGTACTTTTAGAGTTCACAAGGTAATTTTACATTAATCACTTTTCTAATCTTATAAACTTTTATGATAAAAGGTGAAAGAGTAGAACAAAAAAATAAGCATCTTACTCAACAAAGATACCTGGTGGTGGCAGAGATTGGATTTCAACAAATGCTTTCAGACTCCAAATTTCATGCTGCCAGATACTGAACCAGACAAAAGACTAGTTAGAAAATTTGGTAAGTCAGTAAATAGTGCAGTGAAAACGGAGGATGCCAAGCAGCTAACTGAAGGGTGGGTTTTCTGATAGTTGACAGGCATGAAAGGCAGAAGCATTTAATTAGATGACGTTGTGAGTCCCATACATCGCTGTATGAACCAGTCATCCCCATACATGTAGCTACTTCTTTTGACAGTGGGAGTTATAAAGTTTCTAGGAAGACATTTATTGTTTTTAAGTTTGAAAGATAAAGATATATGAGTGAGAAATCATGTGATGTCAGTGGAAATTTCTTTGTTTTAATTTTAAGGAAAATAAAAGGACAAGGTGTTTTCTAATAAAAAGTAAATTTGTTATTTAAAGACTATTAAGATAGTTTTATATTTGTATATTCTTTCATGTAATAATCTATTTCAAGATTTACTACAAAGCTATAGTAATCAAAACAGGGTGGTACTAGCCTTAAAAAAAGACACATAGGCAAATTGAACAGAACAGTTAGCCCAGAAATAAATCCATCATTTATAGTCAATTTATTTTTGACAAAGATGCCAAGAATACACAATGTGGACAAATAGTCTCAATTAATAGCTCTGGGAAAGCTGAGTTTGGTGGTGCACACCTGTAATCTCAGCACTTGGGAGGTTGAGGCAGGAGGATCATCAGGAGCTTGGGGCCAGCCTAGGTTACATAGTGAGTTCAAGGGCAGCCTGAACTACATAATGAAACCCTTTTGCAAAAAGCAAAACAAAACCAAAATAAAACAAAAAGTTCTGGCAAAACTGGATATCTACATGCCAAAAAATGAAACTCAAGCCTTATCTTATACTGTATAAAATCAATATAAAACAGATCAAAGACTTAAACATAATATTTAAAAGGGTAAAACAACTAGAAGCAATCTAATGCACAAAGGATGAACAATAGGATTGATTTTCCTTGAAATTTCTTTTCATCCTCAGTAATTTTGTTAAAATCCTTTCCAGGTAGCACAACATTTCATCAGTGACTGGTCTGTGTGGAAAATGTTTCTGGTTTGTCTCTCAGCTGGTGTGATAACAGCAGCAATTGGAGTACTCATAGTGTCCTTGGTGGCTAATGTGAAAAATAATGATGTTATTGTTATAAAACTTCCTCAAAGCCAAGGGATTCCATCTACAACTCAAACAACCTCATCTACAAGTTCTAAACCTACATTTACCACTACTATAATAGACTCTACCACAACTTCCACTTCAATTCCGCTTATAATCACAACAACCACTGCTAGTAGTTCAACAGCACGTTGGAGCACAAATACAATCACCAGTGCTTCAACTGAAATCGCAAAAACATCTGCCATCACTTCAAATGGAGCAACAACTGCCACTAATTCAGGGAGTTCCACAGAGAGTATATCCACAATGGCCACTACTATCACTTTTACTGAACTCACTATTACAACAG
>NW_004625082.1:0-11262 GCF_000247695.1 Heterocephalus glaber
CATCATGTTCCTCAGCTCCTCTCTAGATTTATTAATCATGTCTTGCACTTTGAGCACAATCTCTGCTGTTATCTGAGAAATTATTTCTGTTTTCATTTTTTCCAGAGCCTATTTTTTTGCCAGTTGAGGGTGTCCAGGTGGTTGAGTATCATAGTGTTCCATCTCATTTACCTTTGCATTTGCTGTAGGTGATCTGGAAGTCTGGTTTTGAGACTCATTTATGTGTCTTCTCATTTCAATGGGGGGGGCAGGTTGTGTGTGTGGTGTATGTGCCCACAGGGCTCACCTGCTCTGTGCTGGGAGTGGTAGTACAGTGGTCTGGTAGCCCCTTCCTCTGCACTGGAAGTGGTGGTATGGAGGCCCATAAACCCCTTCCTCTGTGCTGAGAGTGGTGGCACATTGTCCCGGAAGCCCCTTCCTCTGCACCAGGAGTGGTGGTATGGTGGCCCAGAAGCCCATACCTCTCCACTGTGAGCAGTGGTACAGCAGCCTGGAAGCCCCTTTCTCTTCACTGGGAGTGATGGTATGGGGGCCTGAAACCCCCTTCCTCTGCCAGCTGCTGGATTGATCTATGTGGTCCCTTACTACTTTTAAGAAATCTCTGTTTTCATGGTCCTTAACCACAATCCTGTCTTCTATGTCTGATATTCTATCTTCACATTCCCTTAATCTGCTCTGCATGCTTTCAATGGAGTTTTTAATCTCCTGAATATCTGTTTGAATCTGTTTCATGGATTCCATTTCTTTCTTATGTTCGGCAATCATGGTTTCCATTTCTTTCTTATGCTAGGCATTCATGGCTTCCGGGATGTTTCTGAGCTCTTTTATTGTTTTATTTGTTTCTGTTCCAGAGCCTCTAATCATGTCTTTCACTCTGCTCACCATCTCTGTAGTTATCTGAGAGATTATTTCTGCTTTGAATTTTTCTAGAGGCTCATTCATCTGTTTTGTTACTTCCTGTACTATCAGTTCAGGGTGTCCAGGTGGTTGATTACCAGACTTTTCAACCTCATTTCTCCCAGAATTTGACTGTTGTTGGGTGGAAGTCTGAGTTTGTCCCTTGCTTAATGTCTTCTTAGTTTTGTTTTTGGTACTGTCCTTGGTTTAGTTCCTGGGTTGATACTTTGAAGTTGCTTATTGTAAGTACTTTTGTTGATGTATTTAGAACTCTTATGGAATGATTGCTTCTCAGAGGTGTCTTCCAGATATAGCTTGTCTTTAAGTTTTGAGTCTCTAATGGGTCTGAGGCTATCTCATTTTCAGTATACCAGGAAGGGCATCTGCTTAGATCAATCACAACACCTTAGCCCAAGTGATACAATCAGTAACATAATAGCATCAAGTACCTCTTAGAAAATGACAATATGTGGTAGTTATCAATCTATCACCTTTAACTGCATGAATTAAATCAAAATCAAGGACCAACTCAACATATGTTTATAGTGAATAAACTCTTCAATATAGCAACTTTACTCTTTGGGATGGGGAGTTAGAAGGAGTTTGAGAGGAATGAATAGGTAGGTAGAAGGATAGGGGAAAGTTAGCAGTGTGGCCTGAGGACTCAGGTGAGAGAAGGAAAGAGAAGAAAAGGAAAATAAAGAAAAAATATGAATTAGGGCCAGAACAGGAGAACAAAGGGAGATGAAGAACAATGTGGGACAGCAAGGGAGCAAGGGAGAAAGAGAGAGAGAGAAGAGAGCAAAGAGGGCTGGGGATTTAGCTCAGTGGTTCCGGTTCCTGCCGCACAAGCCCAAGGACCCAAGTTTGATCCCCAGTACCAAAAAAAAAGAAAGAAAGAAAAGAGAAAAGAAAGAAAGAAGAGAAAAATTAAAATTTTAAAAGAGTAGAAAAAAAAAAAAGAAAAAAAAAAATAAAAATTTAAAAGAGTAGAAAAGGAAGAAAAACTTAAAAATAAGAGCTAAAAGTAGTGGTAATTTTGAAAATAACAAATAAAAGATAAATGTGAAGGGACTCCCTCAGGGTATGTCTCTGCAGTCACAATGGGCAACGTGGGTAGCAGTGTGCAGATATAAGTCAATGAGTCTCAGTAAGCCAGTCACAGACCTGTGAGATTCAGGCCAATTTCTGGGTGCAAGTCCCAAGTTGAGCTCCCTGTCCTCCTGCAGGTTTGAACTCTGAAAGTTTCTATGGCAAGTTCCAGCTGCCTTTCCTGTGAAGATAGTCCAGGTTCTGATGGGAGGTGATGATCCCTCCAACTTGCCAAGCACGGTGGTCTGGTATGCCTTTATTGCAGAGATTCTCTTCACTTTTCCAGTGGGCTTCAGTTTTCATCAGGGAGTCTGAGATAGGCCCTCTATCTGTTGTTCACTTCTGCAACTAGGACAATGGCCTTTATGTCCCCCTGTGCCTCTGTAGTGTAGAACCAAGTAGCTACACAGCCAAGAGGCCAGAGGTGGGGGTGGGGCCTACTGTTGCAGGCACCCCCTCCTAGCTAAGCTGGTGGCTGGTGGGCATGCCCCGGGGAGGGGGGGTCCTCACTGACTCCTGGTCACAAGGGAGCAGAGCGAGCCAGATGGAGCAGAGCAGGTCACAGTAAGCCCGTGCCTGCTCTCCCCACATGGCTAAACTGGCCACAAATGCCTTTTTCAAACAACAATTCAAAACATTTGGTGAAGGAGACCACCCAGACAAAAAGTGATGAATTTGCTTGTGTCTTATTTTCTCATCTAATTGTTGGGAATTTATATCTTTTGAGACATATTAGACTTCTAATGGAATAGCTAATTAAAGCATTATCCCTGTAAAGTTTTGCTGAAATCACTATAGTTTTAAAACATTAGCTCTATGACTCATTTTATATGTAAGACTAATAAAAAAGAGTTATATTTTATGTTCTATCTATAGTTTCTAGGACATAGTACTACTGTAAAGGTCTGATTTATAATATGACCTTGTAGTGAATATGTGCTTTTCTTCATGCATTTATTTTTTATTGTCAATTTTCCTCAATTTTTTACTATTTAAATTTAATTGACACATGAAACATAAAAATGTATATTATCTGTGATACTGTATGATGTTCGATACATGTATGCATTGTGTAATGTTTAAATCAGTATCTTTTCAAAACATTCATTGTAGTTTTGTACTAAAACATTCAAAATCCTTTCTTCTAGCTTTTTGAAATGGACAGTAGTACCATGCATATCTATAGTCCTTCTACATACAACAGCACACCAGCACTTCTTTCTCCTATGTAACTATAACTTAGTACTCATCAGTCAGCCTCTCCATCTTCCTCCCTTCTCACTATTCTCCCCAGCCTCTGGTAACTATCATTCCATTCCCAAGTTCTATAACATCAACTTTCTTTTAGTATTTCCCACATAAGTGAGATCATACAGTATTTGTCTTTGTGTGCCTGGTTTATTTTACTTAACACAAAGATCTCCAGTTCCATCTATGTTGTTTCAAACAACAGGATTTCTTTTTTAATAGCTAAATAGTATTCCATTCTCTGTGTGTGTGTGTGTGTGTGTGTGTGTGTGTGTTTGTGTCCATTCATCAGTTACTGTACATTTAGGTTGTTTCCTTTGTCTATTGTGAATAATGCTGAAGTAAGCATGAGAGTGCAAATGTCTCTTTGACCCACTGATTTTATTTCCTCTGGATAAATATTCAGGAATGGGATTATGGGATCATATGGTACTTCCAGTTGTAATTTTTTGACAGCCCTCCATACTGTTTTTTCAATTGGCTGAAGTAACTTACATTCCCATCAAGAGTGTTCAAGGTTTCCCTTGGCTCCACACCCTCACCAACATTTGTTATATTTAGTCTTTTTTTTTAACTCTTACTGCAGTGAGGTGACTATCTAATTGTGGTTTTCATTTGTGATTCCCTAATAATTAGTTTTGTTAAGCAGTTTTTCATATACCTTTTGCCATTTGTATAATTTTTAAAAATCTTTTCAATTGGGATATTTGGCTTTCTGTTATGAAATATTTGAGAGGGCACAGCAAGATGGAGCTGAGTAAGATCACCCAGCAATCATCTTCCCATAGACACCAATTTGAGCAGTTATTGCCTTGAGTTACCTTCTTAGGAGCTAAAGAGGTTGGGAGAAAGACAATAGTACCGGGTCTTAGTATAATAAGAAAGACACATTGAAGATTGAAGGAAGGAAAGAATTGCCCACATCACCACTCCTTCAACTTCAAGCAGCATGAAGACTCCTACTTAAAGGAAAGAGAAGGAACCAAGTCCAGCCTTAGACCTAAAACACAACACCAGGGCAGCCACATTAAAACACAGTGCCAGGCAGACTCCTATGACCCTCTTCCCCAGGCCAGTGCCCATGGACTGAGATGCTGGAACCATGTTATCCAGACATCCATGGAATGGCCGCCACCACCTCTCCCTCAACCTCAGATGACAGAGCAGGAATGAGGTCTTCACTTGCCAAGGAGCAGAGCACAAAAGCTAGCAAAGGACTGTGCCTTAGAACTCAGTTCTGAGCCTGCCAGTGAGACCCAGCACCAATCAGACACCAAAGCCCCTACATGCATGCCAGACCTCATAGACATGTGCCTTAGGTCTAGCTAGGATCCAAATCTGTTTGGAGAAAACACCATCACTGTCTTTAGTCATATCTGTCTCGGCCCTGATGCTATGTATTCATATTCTCTTTGGATAAAAGGGAAATGAATTTAAGAACAAAAAACTCATTGTATAAATAAAATAAAGGAAACTGGAAAGTAGACCTTTAGAGATAGGGAAGGTAATCAGGTGGAGGAAGGAGGAAAGGGAAAAGGGGGCAATTGTGTAGAAAATAATTAAAATATTATATTAATGTAAAAATATACCAAAATGAACTCCATTATTCTATATTAATAATATTCAGTAATAAAAAACTCATTGAGGTACAAAGAGATATATATTTTCATGCTTCACAAGCTTAATTACAGAAGCATCAGAAAACTTCAGAGAGCATAAACTACTGTGCTAGATCACTATTTAATGAAAGCTTTTACTTTCTAAAGACCTAATTCCAGATGATATCCATTTCTCAACCCACTGTAGTTTAAAAGTTAAATGTGTCATATCTCATTTCTCAGAAAGGCATTAAAATTTAACATAATTCTAAACTTAATAGCTAATCTCTAGATAATATATAAAATAAGGGAAGTAGTAGGGGAAACAAGAATGGTTTGGGTTCTTACAAAATATTCTAAGAAGTAAATACAAAATTCTTTGTTTTTCTATTGATGTTTTTCTGGCTGAAAGGTGAAAATTAGGGAGTGCTCTGCACCCTCTTGTTGTCAACACTTTACAAGAAAAAATTAAAGAAACTTGGCTCTCGGATCTGAAGAGTACCGTTTAAAATAAAGCAAATTACTCTCCTTTCCATGATGTTTTCCTTGAAACAGAATTGGATGCTTTTCCATGAACATGCAACATACATTTGTTTCTGTCTAATCAAGCTATCTCTCTTCATTTGGTTTTACACCTCCTCCAAGTGTAGTCAATATTTCTTGTATACCAGCCCACAATAAAGGGAAAACAATGATTTTTCAGCCCAAGGATTTGGCATAGACAATCTAAGCTTTAAATGATGATATTGAACCCTAATAAAAAGCAAGATATGCTTCCAAACACCACTGTACAACCAAGCAGATATGTGAGCAACACCACCTGCTTTCTCAGCCATCTTCTCAGGGCACTTTTTAATATGGTTTTTTCTTTTTCTTTTCTTCTTTAATTGCTACACTAACCACAAGCATCAGAAAAGACCATATGCAGCCAATCTGCTGCCTGAGTTAAGACTCTGTTCAATATTTCAGTGTTTCCAAAAATGATATGCTCCTTGTTTGGCTCTGCCTATAATCTTGTTTTCAGTTTCTATCTGCTTTGGGCCTCTTTCTCCTGCCACATATCCATATGAGCCTAACTGCACCACATGCAGTGCCAGATGCTAGAAATGCCATGATACCAATGCATGTGACATGAGGATGATCTGTTCTTTCCCTTATAATTAGAGAGAACACTGGGTATACTGTCTCCCTGCCTGGCCCCATCACAAATGCAGCCAACAGATGCCACCACACATGACTCATATTAAGTACAAAGAAAAAAAGTAAATATGCCCCCTAGAAAAATTTCAAGGACTGAGGCCCCATGAGATTGGTTACTTTGTGAAGAAAGCAAATGTAAAGGCAAAAGAAAAGAAGACACACCAAGGTAACCAGCACTTTATTGACTATCCAAAGCCAAGTTTCACACTTGCCTCGGTGTTAACACACCTGTCATTCCTACTGTGAGCTGCCCGGGTACTGGGCTGGGGACAGGCCAGGATTAAACCCACTGGCAAGTGTTCACCCCTTGTCCATCAGCATGTGCTCTGAAAGGCATCAGACCCCTCAGCCTTGACAGTGGCAGTGCTTCCTCTTATAACTGCTTCTCCCAGAAATCCACATTCAGGACAGTGAGATGAGAACACTCACTTTCATCTCTGCATTCCCTTACTGCTAACAAGCTTCCCTCTAATAATCATATGAAACCAAACTGTGATACATTGAAGGAAGGCTTAAGAAAAAAAGCAGAACCAAGCACTGCAAACAAGATTTATAGCATAAATTATAGCCACGAGGACACTGTAGATAAATTACAGAGATGCTGGGTACAAAATGTAACAGTTTGTCTTAAGAGGATTAAGCAAAACAAGAAATCTTGAATTTTATGACTTTACCCTAAATTCAGTTTGTCATTATCTTTGGTCTTGAGTCCAAATAATATTACTATTTAATCTGTCCAAAATTATCTTTTCTCCAAAAGTTCATGCAACATTAAAAAAATCATTGTTTAATACTGCATTATTCTTCAAACATTTAGTGCTAATAATTCAACATTCGATATTGAAAAATGATCAGAAAGGATTTTTCAGCTACTCATTTTTTCCAGATGTATGTATTTCTTCTAAATGAAAAGTTCAAATTTTCAGGCATGAATGCACATATTCAGGCAATTTCTATAGCCTTAAATAACCTCAGTAATAATTCAATTTCATCCTAACTAGCTAGACCTACTTCTTTTCATAAAGGTACATCTGACTCCTCTGAAAATTTCATATCACCTGCCATGGACTCCCAGATGGTTCACAGTTTCCTATCCCTTAAAAAATAATCTCAGAGGAAGAAATTAAAATAATAAAGCAGTCATAACTGTCTTCTACATCTTGCTGCTGTAGATCATTTTCATTTCTCTTCAGCTCCCAATCTCTGCCTTTATCCTCAACCTTTGCCATTTATGTCAATGACCATCTGGTTCATGGGCCTCACTGTTCATGTTTCTCCTTGGCTTTGATGACCTCTTTCTCAACCAGCCACAGACATTTCTGAACAATTTCACCATAAAGCTCTAATCCTCACCAGGAGTTAGCTATATCCATGACAGCAAAAGTTTTATCTTTCTCATTTTCACACCTTCCACAGCATTCAGCAAAATGATTATCACTTAATAGATCACTGAGGGTCAGAAAATGTTTTTTACTTGAATGTATTTGAGCATCATCTCTTGCCTGATCACAGTTCTGTTATTCTCCCAATCTTTAATCATATCTGAGCTTCATTCTTATACAGACCATTAATTACCAAGTAGTTTACATCTGCTCCTGTTCTTCATAACCCCTCTCCACTGGCAATACCATTCTTCCTCAATCCTGGGCTGCTATGAACCACTTTCCTGCCATCCCCATCACCATCATCAGAAGCCTCTGCTCCTTACTGGCAAGTTCATCTCCAATTATTTTCCTCTATATACATAACATTTGTATCTATTTTCTGTTTCTAGGTTGAATAGGACATTTAAAGAGATACATAAGTGCCCAAGTGCAATCTCATACTGGGAAACTTTAAATAAATCTATATGCTATTCAGTGTCTCTCAACTGTGAGCTTCCTCTTAAAGATCTCCCTGAAAGTTTTCTCCTTAAATTTCCAGCTCTACACACTTCAAGCATGTCAGAATTGTTACTGTTTTAGTCTGGACACGAATGGCACATTCAAGCTACATAAAGCGAGTGCAACAATATATCAACAAAATGAATTCCATGCTGTTAAAATATAAAAATTAATCCTTGAATTTCTCAATGCTTGTTAATGTGATAACCCAGTTGTGATAGTTGTGGTGTCAACTTGAATAAGAAACACCTAGTGGATTAGTTTAGCACAGTTCTGAGTGTGTCTGAATGATGAGCTTAACTGAAGAAGGAAGACCCACCTGGGCCTGGGTGGCACCAACCATTAGGCTTGTAACCTGGATGGAATAAAAGTGTAAAGAAGGAAATCTCACTCCTTCTTCCAGTCTTCACCATCACCTTTGGATGTCGGTCTCCAGGCTTCCAGTGCAGATTCTTCAGCCTTCTAGAGTAGACTCTTCTGCTTTTCAGCACAGATCCTTCCTTCAAGCCTTAGATATTTGACTGAATGTTCTGGCTCTCCAGCACACAGACACCCATTTTGCATTCTTCCATACCTGACCCTGCAGGTGGCCATGGTAAGCCAACCTTGCAAAAACCCTCTAGTGAACTGTAACTGACATACCAGTGAAACAATTTTGGTAGAGAGGGTTTGTCATGTGGTTAAACCACACATCAGTGTGTGACTTTATTCCCAACAAATAATCCATTTGAAAGGTTAAATAAATGTATTCCCTTTACTGAAAAAAAAGAAAAAGGTGTTGACATATATTGCCAGCAGTTAAACACCCTTCAAACTTACAAGACAAAAGAACTGTAAAGCTTAGTTTATTGCTCATGTAGGTAAAAAAGAATAATATAGTTTTGGCATAGTTTTGTGGAACTAAGCAAATTGATATTACACAGAGTTTTAATAAAGGGGACTTGGGAAGAAAGGGCACTATGTTAGTTACAGAAGCAATCTGTAACTAGATGTCATGTAGGCGATTTGTGTTGCTTGTGTTGGTTACAGAAGCAGGATGTGGTTGACTTTAACCTTAGATACAAGCTTACCAGACTAAGTCCACTGCCCACAGGTTGGATTTCCAAGCAGTTCACAAAAATGAACTCTCTTTGATCAATTAGACTTTTTTAAAGTCCCTTTAAAGCTAAGAGGACACCTCCTTCAAAGGCCTGCAGACTGCATGAGGGCACCAGCCCATTCACAGCTCTCCTTCCTGTCCTTACAGCTGTCTCTTACCCTTCATGTTTCTGATGGTCAACTTCTTCCGAGGCACTTACTCAGAGGGTAAGGCCTAAAGAAAACCATCAAAACCACTTCAGTTCTACTTACCCTTAGTAAAAGGCAATATCAAGTGTTATATGGAACAAGACCAGAAACAAAAATTTTAAGTACCAACAAATAGTTTAAATATTTCTCAGTGGAGTGGATGACTAAGATTTACATACAGTTAGTAGTTTTCTTTAAAAAAAAAAAAGAAAAGAAAAAAAACTTGTTTTCAAGAGAATTAAGATAGCAAAAATATAGAAATCCTGCTTACAACAATGTAATAGTTTTAATAGACCAACACTCATCAAAAGAAACTTAAAAAGCTAGATGTCTTTTAAATCTCTCTGAAGAACTTTTAGGGCATTCTGAAATGGAGGGACCAAGATCTCAGAGAGAAGAAAAATCCTTTGAGGTAAGCCCAATATCCTGCACACAGTTTTTTCCTTTGGGACACTCACTGAGTCTTTAGTGAGAGAGGAAGCTAAAATGCAAATTGTAAGAGTTAAAGAAGCCAAAAGAGCTTTCTCACAGAGATAAAAAAGAAAAATACTGCAGTTGTCTGAGAAGATAGCCAGAAAGGCTAGAATTGCCAAGATCATCGACAGAGGAGAAGTAAATCCAAATTCACAGTTTTTCCTTTGTGGCATTGGCCAGTTCTTATAGTATACAGGGATAAGAAGATGAGCAAAAAGGTTCAGGAAACCTCTGAAATTTTTCACTGTCTTACATTACTAACACAAGACAAATTGGAGTTCAGAGCCTTCCAAGGAGGAAGTCCCTGATAATACCCTAGGCTCTTACCTGATATTTTTGTATTAGTATGTGTTTGCAGTACATAATGTTTATATTCCTTGCATAGAGTTGGTACATGTACATAACAAACTTTAATTCCTTTATTCATCCTCTTTTCCTCCCCTCCTTCCCTTCTCCCTCCCCCCACGTCCACCTATTGACCCCTTCCCATTTGAGAAGGATCTAGCTCCCTACTTCCTATTACCTATCTTTCATTTTGCTCTTTATTTGTAATTTGGGTTTCTCATATAAGAGAACCCATGTAATATTTAAGCTTCTGTGTCTGATTTATTTCCTTAACATTATAATTTCATGGTGCATCCATTTTTCTACAAATGACCCAAGTTTATCTTTCACTGTAGCAGAGTATACTCCATTGTGTGTAAGGGGTCAAACCTGACATGGCTGCCTGACAGAAAATAGGGTGAATCTCTTTGGAAGAAGATAACATCTTCCAGAGATTCTACAATTTCTTGCATACAATGTCAGTATTCAATTAAAAAGAATTATTATCAATCATAAAATAAAACAATAGAAACAGACCCACTGAGGACCCAAATATCATACACAAATTTTAAATTATGTATAAAAACTGTTTAAGAAACTAGATGGCAAGATAAAAATTTTACTTGAAAAATAAAATCTATAAAAACAATGTGATGTAAGTTACAGAACTGAAAAGTACAATAAATGACATTAAGAATGAATTACTGTAAAAATGACAACTGATTCAGATAAAGAGAAAAATAGTGCACAAGACAAGCTATTATAAAACATCCAAACTCAAGCACAGAAAGAAAAATAATAGAAAATATAAAAAGCCTATAAGAGACAGGGACATGAGGAAAAAGCCCTAACATTCATATACTTGGAGATGTGGAGCAGAAGGCTAAGAGAATCAGGACAAAGCAACAGTTGGAGAAATATATTCAAAACTGTTTCAAGACTTATGAAAAACAATCTACAGACTTAAAAGTTCTAAGAAGCACAAAAAGATTAAACAAGAAGAAAAACACATCTTTGGCTACTCAGGCAAAACTCCTGAAAAGGAATGAAGATGAAAATTCCTAAAACATTAGATACAGGAGTAAAATACATTAACTTCAAAGGAGCTGCTAAGTTAAAACTAAGTTCTTAACAAGAAATAGTAGAAAAAACCATCTTAAAAATTTTTTTTGCTTAAATTCTTTTATTGGTACATTTTAGGTATACAATACATTTACATTTATCATTGGGTGCTTGTACCTGTACATGATGTATCTTGG